>ML249817.1:0-11562 GCA_005239495.1 Nicotiana undulata
AAATATATATGACTGTGATAAGGGTGGACAAGAGAAATAAATATATATGACTGTGATAAAGGTAGACAGGAGCAATAAATATATATATGATTGTGATAAGGGTGGACAGGAGAAATAAATATATATGAATGCGATAAGGGTGGATAGGGAAAATATAAATATATGACAGTGATAAGGGAGGATATTTACATTTATATTTTACTGATTTTTTTCCACGAAAAATAGAATCAAAGTTTTGAAAAACTAAAATGTTTATTGTACTACTCTTTAAATATTTTAGTACTATTTTTACTTTAAGTTAAAGTTTGGAACTCTGAAGAGATATTTGAGAATTGGTTATAGCTGAGTTATTTTATTTTATTTGGTTGCAACACTTAATTATCTATTTGTTTAGATTTCTTTCTTGCTCATTATTGTCATTGTTAAAGATTATATTGTTGAAGCCCGACTTAGCCTCGTCACTACTTTGCCGAGGTTAGGCTCGGCACTTACTCAGTACATGGGGTCGGTTGTACTGATACTACACTCTGTGCTCTTTTTGCACAGATCCAGGTACCATTCAGCAGTAGAGGATTCTAGGACGACTACCCGATTTCGTTTGGAGACACGAGGTACATCTGCCGACGTTCGCAGATATCTGAGAGTCTTCTCCTATATTTACATACATTGTTTTATATCATTCAGAACAGTTACACTATTAGTTACACTATTTCTTTCAAACATTCTTTGTAGTATTCTTTAGTTGTTTGTGGATTGTGACACGAGACCCTGTGGTAGTTCTAGAGTTGTTATTATAAATATTATCGTGGTTCGTTTCATTTAGTTGGTCAGTTTTATTATTTTATTTTGTGGTTGTTGGGAATTAATTTGATTAAGTTCATTTAAATTAAATTATTTATGCTGAAGTAATCAGTTAAGGAAAATTAGTTAATCGACTTCTAACATTGGCTTGCCTATCAAGTGTGGTGTTAGGCACCATCACGATCACTAAGGTTGAGAATTTGGGTCGTGACAGTTTCTGTAATGACCCGGCCGGTCGTTTTGAGAATCTAAGTCCCGCTCGGCGACATAAAGTCTTGATAAACTCCGTATTATGTGTATTGACTTGCGTTCTTGGTCGAGTTCAGTTACCAGATGATTCAGTGTCAAATCAGAAGAACGATTCTAATTTTGGAAGCTTAAGCGATAAGAGTTGATCGGAATTTGACTTTTGTGAAAACGGCTACAGAAAGGGTTTGGATGATTTCAACAACTTTGTA
Organism: Nicotiana undulata; assembly: GCA_005239495.1. Taxonomy (NCBI): domain Eukaryota; kingdom Viridiplantae; phylum Streptophyta; class Magnoliopsida; order Solanales; family Solanaceae; genus Nicotiana; species Nicotiana undulata. The sequence goes on from ML249817.1 coordinate 1,260, forward strand.
TGGTGATTTTGGACTTAGGCGTGTGTCCAAATTTGGATTCGGAGGTCCGTAGAGTAAGTTGAAGCATTTTGGCAGAAGTTTGAAAAGTTGAAGTTTAGAAGGTTAAGAGGTTTGACCAAAAGTTTATTTTGGTAATATCGGGGTCGGAATACGATTTCGAGAGTTCGAACAACTCTCCTGTGCATTTGGGACTTGCCTGCAAAATTTGACGTCATTCTGGGTTGATTTGATAGGTTTTGGCGGGAGTTTTAGAAGTTGGAAGATTTGAAAGTTCATAGTTCGATTCATGGTGTGATTCGTAGTTTTGACGTTGTTTGATGCGGTTTGAGACCTCGAGCGAGTCCATGTTAGGTTATAAGACTTGTTGGCATGTACGACGGGGTCCCGGGGGCCTCAGATGTGTTTCGGATGGGCTACGGGCCATTTCTGCAGGTTTTTGAGTTGCTGGTTTTTGTTGCCTGATAACCTTCTTCGCGATCGCGTGTGTATTTTTGACTTGCCATAATTTTCTTTCATTGCGTTCGCATAGTAAGGCTCGCGATCGTGAACCTGTGAATTTTTGCTGCATCGCGTTCGCACTCCCTCATTCCGCGTTCGCGTAGAGCCTTTTTTAGGGAAATGTTATTTCTTCTACGTGATCGCACGCTTCATTCCGCAATCGCGTCGTGCATTTGTGGGGAAGTCATTGTTTCTTCTTCGCGATCGCATAAATCTTTTTGCGATTGCGATTTACAAGTACTTGGGCAGCAGAATATATCTTCCAAATCGATGTTTTGGCCAATTTTATCATATCTTGAATTGTATAGCTCGGTTTTGACCGATTCTTCGTGGGATTTTCAAACAAATCGATTGGGTAAGTGTTCTTCACCTAGAATTTATTATATTCCATGATTTTATCTTTATTTTTATCATTTAATTAGTGTTTTTGAGTGAGGAAAATGGGGATTTTTGAAGAAACTTTTCAAAGGTAAAATGATGATTTGAGGTACCAAATGATATCAGAATGTGATAATTTTAGTATGGTTGAACTCGTATCGAAATGGGTGTTCGGATTTTGTGAAATTTGTCGGGTTCCGAGGTGCGGTCCCGGGGGTCGACTTTTGGGTTGATTTTTAGTTTTTGATAAAGATTGAGGCTTTATGATCCGGAATAGTTTCTTATGAGTTTTATTTATGCTTTGAAGTTATTTTGGCTAGATTTGAGCCGTCCGGAGGTTATTTTATCTGAGAAGTTCATTTTTGAGTATCGGTTTGTCTTCTTTGAGGTAAGTATCTTGACTAACTTCGTGGGGGGGAGGGGAGGGAACTACCCCTAAGGATTTGAGTCTTCTATGCTAATTGTATCATGTGAAGTTCGTGTACGCGAGGTGACGAGTACGTGCTCGGGCTTAATTGTGGAAAGTTGGCCTTTTAGGGTTCTTAGGTCCTTGTATTAACTGAGTATGAAGTTGTTTTTGTTCTGATTAAGTTTTCTTAATTATAGTTTCACCTTTACCTGCTTTAATTGGAATAAATTGCTCATGATCCACTCTTATTGCCTATTTGACACTTATATGACTTAACTGAAGACTGTCACCTATTCTATTGCCATGCTATCTTTTCATAACTACTTATCTTTATTTGAAATTCTTATTAGATCTTTTGTAATTGTTTAGCCTTAATTGAGGTCATGATTATCCTTTCCGTTGCTTATCCTAAATTGTAATTGTTGTACCTCTTTCGTGAGTACTAAATCCTAAATGAAGCTAGTTATCCTTTATCATAGTTGACTTATCCTTATTTGGAATTATTGACTTGTGATATCTCTATTGTTGTTGAACTGTACTTTGTGGAACCGTTGTTACATATTATTTTCTCCCATGTTGAGTTGTTCTTATCAAGACTAGTATTCTCTATGTGGTTGTTCATTGTGAACTAGTTCCGCCCTTTCTTTGTGATCGCAAGCTCTTGAGTTGATTTACTTGTCGTACTCTTGTATTATTATCATTGTTTCCATTGTACTTATTGTGGTGATGCACGAGGTCTCTGTCGTGCAGTTGTTATTGTGATGCACGAGGTTTCTGTCGTACGAGTGTTATGAGGTTGCACGAGGTTTGTGTCGTGCTATTGTTACTATTGATATTTGACATGCGGCGTGACAAGGTGGGCTATATATATGTGGGTTGCGCATGTGGCGAGATAAGGTGGGGAACATTATTATGCACATGTGGTGAGACAAAGCGGCCATTTACTTTATTAATTGCGCATGTGGCGAGACAAGGTGGTCCATGTTAGGGATTGATTTGTGATGACTTGTGATGGCCTGTAGGCATTCTTGTTGTTCATATTTGTCTAGTGGTGCACTTACTTGTGTGAGTTTATCTTGTGGAAAATTGTCTGGAAAACATTTTACGTTCTGTCCATTTTCTCTATACTTACTAGCTTGCATGAACTATGTTAGAACACTTGCACAAGCATACACGTAGTTAATTGCTCTTATCGGCTACGATGATGGATCTTGATATTGTTGAGTATTGATACACACCCTCTGGTTCTATTGGCATGTGAGTCGTCTGTGCATTTATTGGTTGTAGCGAAGTCACATGATGCCAAGTATTTAGGGTTCGCAAATTTGAAACAAGCGAATTATGAATATTTTGAGGTTCGGTGCCTCATGGTGATTATTAGATAAAACCTAATGTGAAGACGATTAATTTCATCTCGTTGATACATGTCCTTCTTTTAATTGTGCTCTCCGTGTTTAGACTGTGTGATGATAGGCTATAATTACGTTTTTAGTCGCTTATTACACTCTAATTTACCGCAGTTTAATTGAGTTTGAGCTTTAATAGCTAGTGTTTTGTACTAAATGTGTGTTTTTTGCCTTGTAGGAGTGATTCCGATCTATGTAGATATTATGGAATGAATTCAAGCTATTCTGGAGCTTTGAAGTATGAGTAAAAGGCCAAGGATTAAGTTGGGATCGTGTTCGAGGATCAACGGATGATAGTGCACTTTAAGAACGAAACGAAGAATCGAGCAGGCATATTGAGCATTGTCCAGTAAAATGCACATAATGTTTCGCTCAGAAATTCGTTTGGGCTCCACAATATATCGTTGAAAAGCTATTTAAAAGGGATACAACTTTCATGTTTTATATTTTTTTTCAAATTTCCATATCTGCGCCACGTAACGCGTCGCAGCTGTGTAAATTGTTGCTGCCCTCAAATTGCATGCTCTCTGAAGTTCCCCACAAGCACACCGCGTGGCGCGTCCCCCTATGCGGCGCGCCTGTGCAAATTTTACAGAGCCAGAGTCCTATTTCGCGTGGGAGAAGGTATTTTTGTCTGGCCCCGACCCTACTTGGTATAAGTATATGTAAAAACATTATTTTTGTAACTTTTGACAAACTTATGACTTAGGGAGAGCACAGAGCCGTCGTGGAGGCTAGGTTTCATATTTTCTTCCACTAAACTTAATTTTTTTTAATGTTTCTTTGTATGATTTGTTGCTTGGCTACCATGTCTATGTGGAGCTAAAACTTCACGTTCTAGGGTTGTGGTTCTTTCATAACTATTGTTATTCGAATATTGATTTTGATTTCTTGATTTATCGTGTTGGTTTATTTATTCAATCATGTGCTTAATTATTTGATTGTTTGATCACCAATTGAATACTATCTACGAATCTAAAGTTGAACTCGAAAGTGGGAATTCTAGATTGCATATAGGATTGAATAGAACAAGTTCTTGAACCTGGGCATCGGGGAATGGATTCGCGGTTAGGATAGACATATACCTAACTGCCTAGCTTGGTTGATTTACATGAATTATAAATGCGTTTTTGTTAGTTCTAATTCCATAGACATATAGGCGTTAGGTTAGCTTGAATAGGCGAGTAAGAACTCGGTAGATTCTTATGAGCAATATTAACCCTGTCCATCAATAAACCAGATAAATTAATCAGTCAATTCAATTGAAGAATACAATATGATTATTAGATATCTCATATCCTAGATCGTTTTCATCGCATTGATAGCATAAAAATCTGCTATCCTTTTGTTCAGAGTTCGCTATTTGTTTTTCTTTATTTTAATTAGTTTAGAATCAAATACTTCTAGGTTTAATTCTTGTTTAGATAGTTAGGATAGTCTAATTTAGTTAATAGTTAATCACAAGTTCTCGTGGGTTCGACATCCGACTTTTAGTCACTTTATTACTTGACGACCGCGTATACTTGCGTGTGCGTTTGGCCGCAACACTGTGTCCAGCTTACTCTATTGTGTTGTTACTTGTCGCGTTCCACTACTAATTATTGTTTTTATTTCTTATTGCAAGTACCATATCATCTTTGTCATTATGCATAGCTTTATAGATATATCGTATTTATATTAGTCCTAGACTTATACTTGTTCAGGTTATTTAGTCTGGTAGGTGTCTTGATTGTTCCTCGTCACTACTACACTAAAGTTAGTCTTGATACTTGTTGGGTACCGTCGTGGTGTACTCATACTGCACTTCTGCATATTTTTGTGCAGATCCAGGTATTGCGGAGTCAGTCGATCGTTAGCTAGTTGTTCAGATCTTGCAGTGGAGACTCAAGGTAAACTTGTTGTTGCGTTCGCAGGCTTCTGAGTCACCTTCTGATTTTGTATTTACACTGGGAACAGTTGTATTTAGAGGTTTTCTAGCAAACTCTGTAGAGCTTATGATTTGTACTACCGGTTTTGGGGTTGTAAATTTTATAGAGATTTCTATTTCAAATTTGTGAGATGTTATTTAAATACTGTTGTAATTTCAACTAATGTTAGGCTTACCTAGTCCCTAAGACTAGGTGTCATCACAACACCCAACGGAGAAAAAATTGGATCGTGACAGTTTCTGAAATTTTGTCCGTTTTTTATATTCACAAATTCAACCAACTAATCAAACTAATGAGAACACAATTTTAATAATGACTCGTTTCTCTTGTCTCGGGTTTAGAAGTTAGGAAGTCTAGTAATTGACTCATTTTTGCAGTTGTGTCATTGTCTATTCTCGACATCCATGATCCGTGGGTCTCCATGTTGATTTGCATCTAATAATTAAAAGACAAGAATATGAAGCTGACAATGTCATCAAAATCTTTTTGGTCGTCGCTACCATCATATATCTCGTGCGTTGCTCATGACCTCGTCTATATATATATATATTACTTTTTTTTTTTTTTTTTTTTTTAAGGAGGATTCTCATTCAAATCAATCCATTTCTTTCTAATAATGCGAGTAAAAATTAGAAGAAAGGGTAGTGAGATTCTCATGCAGATTAGGACTTTTCCTTTTTTATGTGGAAAAGTACGTGTGAGTAAATAAAAACTAAAGAAAAGGTAGGACATAAGCATTCTCTTTCAAATTAAAGGCATCTTCTTTTTTCCACTTGTCTTCTTTTGGGATTAAGTCACGGTCAACAATTACATTAATCTTTTTGGTAGTTGAGATGTTAAACTCATGCAATGGAATCTCCTCTTGCTATGCCATTTACTTGATTTCTTTTCCAAAAGGATGTGTCACGACCCAAAATTCATTTAGCTGTGATGGGACCTAACCTAACTTGTCAGGTAAGTCCATTAGCAATTATCCAACTTAAATGAGATTTAAATTAAGAAAAAAGAAATGAAAATACAATTACTTCTATACAAGAATATCTCAAGTACTGATAGTACAAATCATGAGTTGCTAAGATGAGAATTTACAAAGCTAGTATGAAATAGATAAATACATCATCTTTCAAAATATACATAACCAGATTATTATAAATTTAAGGCTACCAAGAACAAGAGACAGCTACAACCGGAGCGCATGTACGTCTTCAAATCCAGCTCTCGTCGATCACAACAACATCAACATCCAACATCTACACGCAAGGTACAGAAGTATAGTATGAGTATAACCAACCCCATATACTCAAAAGTAACAAACCTAACCTTAGGTTGAAAGTAGTGACGAGCTGGAACACAAGTCAAGGTCCAAGACCAATAGCCAATAACAGTTCAGTACAACATAATGGAAGTAATAAAAAAAGTACCTCAGAGATAGAATGCTCAACTCGTTCATAGTTCCAAAAAAATAGGCCTACTTTTCAAGTATATCACTGAAAACCCAAATCCTTTACCGAAATCACCAAATTTATGAGTAAGTTTGAAAAGTGTGATTTTTCACAAAACTTTTCAACAAAAGATAAGATGTTTAATTATCAAGTGGCATGAAAAAAATGCATCTCTATGCCTATATGTATATGCAGGTGAAATCCTGAATGACACCAAAGCCGGAGTGGTAGAAAGAAATGCACCTCTATGCATGTATCTCAAGTATGCATGTCAAATGCAATGCATCTCGATGAGATCATGTACTCAAACTCTCTCAGAGTACTCAATATCACTGCCTCGTATTCTCACTCATCATGCTCAATACTTAGCACGCTCAGTTATCAGTACTGTACATGACAGATCCAGTCCAAACATAATAACTGCTAGCAACTGCGCTCACTGGGGATGTGCAGACTCCGGAGGGGCTCCTTCATCCTAAAAGCTATAATCTGCACAGACAACTCACGTGTTGCATAGACAACTCATGTGATATAGTATCAATATATGGATCCGCATGGACAACTCATGTACTGCACGGACAACTCACATGTTATAGTATCAATATTTGGATCTGCACGGACAACTTACGTGCTGCATGGACAACTCGTGTGCTATAGCATCAATATCTGGATCCGCACGGACAACTCACGTGTTGCACGGATAACTCACGTGTCATAGTATCGATAACCTCACAATCAAGACCTCGTCCTTACTCATTCATCAATCTCTCGAGTCTCTCGAGCTCATAATGTCATGAAACTAGCCCAAAATGATGATATGATGTATCAGTAAATAATAACAGAGATTAAGATATGATATGAAATGAATGTATATGACCGAGTACAAAATTAAATTTAAACATATAATTCAACAACACAAATGACCTTACACGGTCCCAATAATACCAACATTTGCCTAAACATGATTTCTAACATGAGTCACAGTCCAGTTTCTGTGATGACCCAAAAGGTCATCCTAAGTAATTCTAGTTAAATCTGTGTTCCGAGGCCCCGAAAGCCTCCGTTAATCTCACCTCGATATGTGTGCGCATCCCTCACTTGAAACTAGCCCAGTTTTTGTGTTCGATTGCCTCCCTTTTTTACTTCTACCTGTCAATTTGACTGCTTCACTGCACTTGCTTCTCCTTTACTGCTCTCGTATCCCTCACTTGTTTCTTATCTCTTGCCTTGTATTATCCTTGTTACCTGCTGTAGAATAGGACATGTTATTGTTATTGTCAAGTCTAGCCTCGTCACTACTTCGGCCGAGGTTAGGCTCGGCACTTACTCAGTACATGGGGTCGGTTGTACTGATACTACACTGCACTTCTTTATGTTGTGCAGATCCTTCTCCTGGACCCCGTGGACCGCTCTGAGGGAGTCACCTTCAGTCCACATTGAGCTTCAAGGTATACCACTGGCGTTCGTGGACCCTGGAGTCTCTTCTGCTATTGTGTCCTATTGTCTTACTTCTCTTTCAGTTCTAAAGACAATACTGTATTTTCTTTCAAACTTTTATTTAGTATTCTTATAGCTAGTCCGTGAGGTTGTGACACCTCGATTTTGGGATTTTGCGATATTGTTGTCTTTATCGTTTCATTATGCGTTTTGAAATATTATTGAACTGCTGTAAAACTTTTGAAGTGATTTGGGATGTTTCAGTAAAAGTTGAAAGTTCATGATTCGGGATATTCCAGTAAAGTCTTGAAGGTTAATGTCTTTACATACTGTTACGTTGTTTATAGATGTCAAAATGTTGTGTATGTTTGCTTGTCTAGCGAGTTCAACGTTAGACGTAGTCACAGTCTGAAAGGTAGGATTTCGGGTCGTGACAAGTTGGTATCAGAGCTCTAGGTTTCTTAGGTCTCACAACTCACGGACAACCTTGGTAGAGTCTGAGGGATCGGTACGAAGACGTCTGTATTTATCCCTCGGAGGCTACTAAGTTAGGATACTCCTCTTCTCTTCATATTATGTCGTGCGTAGTATATTCTGTATACTGATCGAGTTTCTATCTTATTCTCTCGCAGATGTAGAGGACGCGTTCTTCCCTTGGTTCCGCTTAGCAGCCCAACACTCCTGCTATAACTCTTACCAGGGGTCGAGGTTGAGGACGAGGCCATGCTAGAGGCCGAGGCCAGGGCAGGGCTCAGCCTAGAGCAGCAGCCCCAGTGGAGGACCCTCAGGTCGAGTCTGACGAGGAGGTCCCAGTTCCGGCAGTCCCAGTTGGACCAGCGCAGGTCCCAGAGGGGTTTATAGCTACCCAGTGCTTCAGGACACTCTTGTCCGTCTGGTAGGACTTCTGGAGAGTGTGGCTCAGGCTGGTCTTCTCCCTACAGCTCCAGCTGGATCTCAGGCTGGGGGAGGGACCCAAACTCCTATTATTCATACACCAGAGCAGGTTGCCACTCAGTTTCAGACCCCGGCACCTCAGCCAGCCGGAGTAGTACAGCCAGGTATTATAGCACCTGTAGTTGAGGGAGCAGCTATGTCAGCAAATGCGTTGTGGAGACTGGACAGATTTACCAAGTTATTCACTGCTACTTTTACTGGTGCACCGTCAGAGGACCCACAGGATTACCTGGACAGCTGTCATGAGGTTCTTCGGAACATGGGCATAGTGGAGTCCAATGGAATTGACTTCGCTACGTTTCGACTATTCGGCGCAGCCAAGACTTGGTGGAGGGACTACACTTTAGCCAGACCAGTTGGGTCTGCATCTTTGACTTGGGCTCAGTTCACAGAGGTATTTTTGGGGAAGTTCCTTCCCATTACTCAGCGAGAGGATCTTAGGAGGCAGTTTGAGCGCCTCCAGCAGGGATCTATGTCTGTTACTCAGTACGAGACCAGGTTCATCGCTCTAGCCAGGCATGCATTGATGATACTCCCCACTGATCGGGAGAGAGTTCGGAGGTTCATTGAGGGATTGGCCCAGCCTATACGACTCCAGATGGCTAGGGAGTCGAGTACTGATATTTCATTCCAGGATGCGGCCGATGTGGCCAGGAGGATTGAGATGATTTTGTCACAGGGAGGCGGTCAGGGGACTGACAAGAGGCCCCGTCATTTTGGTAGATTCAGTGGAGCCTCGTCTGGAAGTAGGGATTCTTTCAGCAGGGGTCATCCACCCCGACCATTTCAGTCAGCACTTCAAGTATCTCCTCGTGCACCGCCAGCTCATGTTAGTGCACCACCAGCATCTATCAGTGCACAACCGCTTCAGAGTTACCAGGGTGGTTATCAGGGTCGTCAGGGCCAGTTCCCGAGTCATCAGCCACAGCAGCAGAGGTCTTGTTATAGTTGTTGTAGCCCGGGGCACATTGCCAGATATTGCCCCGAGCTTCGAGTTGACCCCAGTATCAGGGTTCTCGTGCCTCGGTTCCCGCAGCAGGTGCACCCTTACCCCCTCATCTATCTAGAGATGGTGGTCGAGGTGCCAGAGGTGGTGGTCAGGTTCATAGAGGTGGAGCACAGGCCGCGAGGGGTAGAGGCCAGATTGCAGCAGGTAGGACCAGGGATGTTCGGATTGGAGGGGCTCAGCCCTGGTGTTATGCTTTTCCTGCTCGTCCTGATGCTGAGGCTTCTAATGCAGTTATTATAGGTACGATTTCAGTTTGCAGACGAGAGGCTTTGGTGTTATTTGATCCGGGATCTACATTCTCCTATGTGTCTTCATATTTTGCCCCTTATTTGAGTATGCCTCGTGATTCTTTGAGTACTGATGTACATGTGTCTACACCAGTGGGTGATTCTATAGTGGTAGATCGAGTATACCGTGCTTGCGCAATAGTTATTGGTGGTCTGGAGACTCAGGTTGATCTTTTGCTTCTTGATATGGTTGACTTTGATGTTATATTGGGGATGGACTGGTTATCTCCCTATCATGCTATTCTGGACTGTCATGCCAAGACAGTGACCTTAGCCTTGCCAGGAGTACCTCGTTTAGAGTGGAGAGGGACTCCTAGTCATTCTTCTGGTAGAGTTATTTCTTATATGAAGGCTCGGCGCATGGTCGAGAAGGGTTGTTTGGCCTATTTGGCCTATGTTCGTGATTCTAGTGCTGAGGTTCCTTCTATAGAGTCTGTGCCTGTGGTTCGTGAGTTTCCAGAGGTATTCCCTGCTGACCGGTCAGGTATGCCACCCGACAGGGATATTGACTTTTGTATTGAGTTAGCTGAGGGCACTCAGCCTATTTCTATTCCC
>ML249817.1:11822-43821 GCA_005239495.1 Nicotiana undulata
GCCTTATTTGGACTCCTTGGTGATCGTGTTTATAGATGATATTTTGATATACTCTCACAGCCGAGAGGAGCATGAGCAGCACCTTAGAGTCGTCCTCCAGACTCTGAGAGATCGGCAGTTGTATGCCAAGTTTTCTAAGTGTGAGTTCTGGTTGAGTTCTGTGGCATTCTTGGGCCACGTGGTATCGGCAGAGGGCACAGGTGGATCCGAAGAAAGTTTCAGCAGTTAAAGATTGGCCTAAGCCCACTTCAGCCACAGAGATTCGGAGTTTCTTGGGCCTAGCAGGCTATTATCGCCGGTTTGTGGAGGGGTTTTCATCTATAGCAGCCCCTATGACCAAGTTGACGCAGAAGAGTGTTCAGTTCAGATGGTCTGAGGAGTGTGAAGCGAGCTTTCAGAAGCTCAAGACAGCATTGACCACAGCACCAGTGTTGGTATTACCCTCAGGTTCAGGTTCTTATACCGTGTATTGTGATGCTTAGCGGGTTGGACTTTGTGCGGTATTGATGCAGGAGGGCAAGGTTATAGCCTACGCATCTCGCCAGTTGAAGATTCATGAGAAGAACTATCCAGTCCATGATCTGGAACTTGCAGCTATTGTTCATGCCTTGAAGATTTGGAGGCACTATTTATATGGGGTACCGTGTGAGGTGTTCACTGACCATAAGAGTTTGCAGTACTTGTTTAAGCAAAAAGAGTTGAATATGAGGCAGAGGAGGTGGTTAGAGTTGCTGAAAGATTATGATATTACCATACTTTATCATCCGGGAAAGGCCAATGTGGTGGACGATGCCTTGAGCCGGAAATCAGTCACCATGGGTAGTTTGGCTTACTTATCAGTTGGAGAGCGACATTTTGCTTTGGATGTTCAGACATTAGCCAATCGATTGGTGAGATTGGAGGTTTCTGAGGGTGGCAGTGTTTTGGCCCATACCGTCGCTCGTTCTTCATTGCATGATCGTATTCGCGCCAGGCAGTATGATGATCGTCATTTGTGTGCTCTTAGAGATGCGGTTCGGTACGGACGTGCCAAGCAGATCACAGTTGATGTTGAGGGAGTTTTGAGATTGCAGGGTCGCATTTGTGTTCCCGATGTGGACGGCATTCGTGAATTGATATTACAAGAGGCCCATAATTCCCAGTATTGCATCCATCCGGGCGCCGCGAAGATGTACCAAGACTTGCGACAGCATTATTGGTGGCGTAGAATGAAGAAGGATATTGTGGCTTATGTAGCTCGGTGCTTGAATTGTCAGCAGGTTAAATATGAGCACCAGAGACCAGGTGGTTTGATGCAGCAGATTCAGCTTCCCGAGTGGAAGTGGGAGCGTATCACGATGGATTTTGTAGTTGGACTTCCACGGACTCAGAGGATGGTTGATGCAGTATGGGTTGTGGTGGATAGGCTGACCAAATCAGCATATTTCATTCCGGTGGAGGTTTCATCTTCAGCAGAGAAGTTGGCTCAGATCTATATGAGATTGTCAGATTGCACGATGTGCCCTTATCTATCATATCAGACCGAGGTACTCAGTTTACCTCCCATTTCTGGAGAGTATTCCAGCGAGAGTTGGGCACACAGATTGAGTTGAGCACAACATTTCATCCTCAGACGGACGGACAGTCCGAGCGCACTATTCAGATTTTGGAGGATATGTTGCGGGCATGTGTTATTGATTTTGGTGGATCACGGGACCAGTTCTTGCCTTTGGCAGAGTTTGCCTACAATAACAGTTACTAGTCGAGCATTCAGATGGCTCCGTATGAGGCGTTGTATGGTAGGCGATGTCGGTCTCCAGTCGGATGGTTTGAGCCCGGAGAGGCTAGATTATTGGGTTCTGAGTTAGTCCAGGATGCCTTGGATAAGGTGAAGATTATTCAGGATAGGCTTCGTACAGCTCAGTCCAGGCAAAAGAGTTATGCAGATCGTAGAGTTCGAGATTTGGCTTTCATGGTAGGAGACCAGGTGTTCCTTCGAGTGTCGCCTATGAAGGGCGTGATGAGATTCGGAAAGAAGGGCAAGTTGATCCCTAGGTATATTGGTCCATTAGAGATTCTGGACAAGGTAGGAGAGGTGGCCTACAGACTTTCCTTGCCACCGCATTTATCAGCCGTACATACACTGTTCCATGTATCTATGCTTCGGAGGTATATTGCAAATCCATCTCATGCTCTAGACTTCAGCGGTGTCCAGTTGGACAAGGATCTGACTTATGAGGAGGAGCCAATGGCTATATTAGATAGGCAGGTTCGCCAATTGAGGTCGAAGAGTTATCCTTCGGTCCGTGTTCAGTGGAGAGGTCAGCATGCCGAGGCAGATACCTGGGAGTCCGAGTCCGATATGAGGAGTCGGTACCCCCATCTTTTCTCAGACTCAGGTACTTTTCTATGTTCGTTCGAGGACGAACGTTTGTTTTAGAGGTGGAGATTGTGATGACCCAAAAGGTCATCCTAAGTAATTCTAGTTAAACCTGTGTTCCGAGGCCCCGGAAGCCTCCATTAATCTCACTTCGATATGCGTGCGCAGCCCGGGCGTGTAGCCGGGAAGTCTTTATGCTGAAATTTGATGAAAATGGAAATTTATGATAATTAAATGAATAAAGTTGACTTTGGTCAACATTTTTGGTAAACGGACCCGGACCCGTGATTCGACGGTCCCGGAGGGTCCGTAGGAAAATATGGGACTTGGGCGTATGCCCGGAATCGAATTCCGAGGTCCCAAGCCCGAGAAATGAATTTTTAAAGAAAATTGTTTTCTGAAAATAATAAAGGATTTTGAAAATGAATTATTATGTGAAAACCGTGTTACCGGGCCCGTATTATGGTTTTGGAGCCCGGAACATGTTTATTATATTTTATGTGACTTATCTGTGAAATTTGGTGTAAAACGGACTTGAAATGACGTGATTCGGATTAAAATCGGATAAGTTAAGCTTTATGAAGTTTTGAGGAAATTTTATGAGTTTTAAGGTTTAATTCCTTATTTTGATGATATTTTGGTGATTTAAAAGCTTGAATAAATCTGTAGGATGCTTTGAGAAACGTGTGTGTTTTAGGTTTTGGGACCCGAGGGCTCGGGTGAGTTTCGGGTAGCTAACAGGATGTGAAATGCATGAAAAATCTGATGTTTTTGATAATTTGCTGGTGTCTGGTGTAATACCCTTCGTGAACGCGGCCAAGGGCCCGCGAATGTGAAGGGTAATTATTGTGGCCTGGGATTTTACTCTGCGCAATCGCGTAGAGGAAGACGCGAACGCGGAGCACTGGACAGTGCTTCTACGCGAATGCATCCCCAGGGGTGCGAACGCGTAGTGTTAGGCTGGGGTCTGGGGGGCTGGGTAGTTTGTTCTTCGCGAACGCGGGAAGAGGCTCACGAACGCGGAAGTTTAGGGAGTTAGACCTTTGCGAACGCGGCCCTGGCTCCACGAACGCGTAGGTCTCAGCAGCTAACCCTTCCCGAACGTGGCCAGGGGCCCACGAACGCGAAGGGTAATTTTCCCCAGTTATTAAAAATACCCCAAAACAGAATACCATACGGGAATATCACATTTTCAGCCATCTTCTTCTCCTCCCACCCCCATTGACGATTCTCAAGCTAATTTCCCTCCATAAACACTTGGGTAAGTGATTCCAACTCTATTTTCTTCCATTTATCTTCAACAACCACTAGAATCTAGGTCTAAAAACATAGAAATTAAGTAGAAATTAGGGGTTTTGGGTAGAGTTAGGTTTTTTGGGAAATTTGGCTGATTCAACCTCAATTTGGGGTCAGATTTCAAAAAAAATTATATATTTTAACTCGTGGGGTTATGGGTGATTGGGTTTTGGTCCGAACCTCGAGTTTGGACCAAGCAGGCCCGGGGTCGAATTTTGGTATTTTTGGAAGAATGCTAGAAATTGAATATCTAGGCTATGGGATTGTATCATCGAGTCTTTATTGATATTATTGAATTAATTATGCCTAGATATCGTTGTTTCGGAGTCGAATCATAAAGGAAAGACGGTCTTAGAGGGTTGATTGCTATACTTGGATCGAGCTAAGTGTCTTGCCTAACTTTGGTGAGGGAATAGGTATTATTTGCTATGTGCTAAGTGATTATCATGTTCATTGCATAGGTGAGGTGACGAGTACCTATGCAATGTGTGTCAAGCATGCCCGTGAGTCTATTTTGATAGAAATTGCAGTATTTCTTCCATGTTTAGTATATTATGAGATTGTCTTTACTTGGTAATTTATTCTTGATTGAAAGTATTGGCTATTGAGTTTGAGAAGTGTTGATACGAATGGTAATACAAGTGTAGAGTACGTGATTGAGGTAATTGGTTATAGCTGAGACCCTTGCCGGGCATTTCTTGAGCTACTAATTGATGTTTCCCCCTTGCCGGGTGTTTTGAACTGCTTATTTCCACTATGCTGTACTCCTTGCCATGTTATCTGTTATTGTTTGGTGAGGAAGAGTTTAAAGCACGAAGGGTGATGTCGTGCCATGATATTTGATTACATTGCATAGTGAGGAAGAGTGTAAAGCACGAAGGGTGATGTCGTGCCACGATTCATAAATATTATAAGCATGAAGGTTAATGTCGTGCCATGACTTTTATTGATTATAAGTACGAAGGTTAATGTCGTGCCATGATACATCGTACATTTCATTGTGAGGAAGAGATTAAAAGCACGAAGGTGATGCCGTGCCATGATACTTGATTACATTGCATTGTGAGGAAGAGAGTAAAATCACGAAGGGTGATGCCGTGCCATTGTTACATTTCTGGTGCTTATACTTGTTTTCGTTGGATATTGTGTTAGATTGCCTCCCTTGTTTACTTCTACCTGTCAATTTGACTGCTTCACTGCACTTGCTTTCCCTTTACTGCTCTCGTATCCCTCACTTGTTGCTTATCTCTTGCCTTGTATTATCCTTGTTACCTGCTGTAGAATAGGACAGGTTATCGTTATTGTTAAGTCTAGCCTCGTCACTACTTCGGCCGAGGTTAGGCTCGGCACTTACTCAGTACATGGGGTCGATTGTACTAATACTACACTGCACTTCTTTATGTTGTGCATATCCCGCTCCCGGGCCCCGTGGACCGCTCTGAGGGAGTCACCTTCAGTCCACATTGAGCTTCAAGGTATACCACTGGCGTTCGTGGACCCTGGAGTCTCTTCTGGTATTGTGTCCTATTGTCTTACTTCTCTTTCAATTCTAAAGACAATATTGTATTTCCTTTCAGACTTGTATTTAGTATTCTTATAGCTAGTCCGTGAGGTTGTGACACACCGATTTTGGGATTTTGCGATATTGTTGTCTTTATCGTTTCATTATGCGTTTTGAAATATTATTCCTTTTCTGCTGTAAAACTTTTGAAGTGATTTGGGATGTTTCAGTAAAAGTTGAAAGCTCATGATTCGGGATATTCCAGTAAAAGCTTGAAGGTTAATGGCTTTAAATACTGTTACGTTGTTTATAGATGTAAAAATGTTGTGTACTTTGGCTTGTCTAGCGGGTTCAACGTTAGACGCAGTCACGGTCTGAAAGGTGGGATTTCGGGTCGTGACAGTTTCTCTAACACATGAAGAATACATGGAAAAATACAAGTTAATTGACTAAACAGCCTTACGGAATCGACTGAGTCTCAATTTCTACAGTACACGCCCACACGCCTGTCACCTAGCATGTGCTTCACCTCCAAACAAATCACTTAACACGTATAGTAAGGGTTCATAACCTCAGCTCCAAGTTTAGAAGTGTTACTTACCTCGAACAAGCCAAATCCAATACCGAGCAAGCCAAGCGATGCTCCTAAATTCCATATCGCGTGTACCGACCTCTGAATGGCTCGAAACTAGCCTAAAGCAACTCGAATACATCAAATAAAGCCCAAGGAAACAATTCCAAATGATAAAGGTCGAATCTTTAATCAAAATCCCAAAATCAACCCAAAGATCCAACCCGAGCCTACGACTTAAAACTCGAATAAACTTTTATAATCCGACAATCCATTCGATTACGAGTCCAACCATACTAGTTTCACTCAAATCGGACTCTGAATCGATGTTCAAAACTCAATGAAACATTAGGCTAAACCCCCCAATTTCTCCTTAAAATTCATCAAACAATTGCCAAAAATGAAGATGGATTCATGAAATGAAATCAAAACCAAGTGTAGAGCACTTATCCCAATCCTTGTGATGAAAATTGCTTAAAAAATCGACTCAATCCGAGTCTTACATCTCAAAATATGATAAAAGAACCAAAACCGCATAATATATAGAGTTTGCCCAGCAATTTCGCATATGTGACACATTGTCGCATCTGCGACCTCCGCTTCTGAGAATAATTCTCGCTTTTGTGAAGCTCTCTGAAGATCAGACTTCCGCACCTGTGGAGCTTTACCCTCTTCTGCGCACACGGAGGTGTGACAAACAACTCACGCTTCTGCAGCACAAAATTACGCTTCTGGGGACGAACAAATGCACCCATCATTTCGCCTATGCGATATTCCTCGCCCATCTCTCACCTCACTTCTGCGACTACTTTGACGCTTCTACTACTCCTTTTTCACTTCTGCGACCATCGCACCTGCGCAAACCAGCCGCAGGTGAGATCACACCAGATCCTGCCACCAGTTGACTTAGCCAAAAATTGATCGGAACTTTGTCTGAAACTCTTTCGAGCCACCCGGGACCCCGCCCGAATATACCAACAAGTCTCATAACAAAATACGAACCTAACCGAGGCCTCAAATCACCCATAACAACATCGAAACAACGAATCGCACCTTAAATCGAACTTAAATGAACTTGAACTTTCAACTTCCAAAACTAGCGTCGAAACATATCAAATCAACCCGGAATGAACTCAAATCTTTCACACAAGTACCAAATGACATAACGAAACTATTCAAATTCCTGAAACCATGATCCGAATCTGATATCCTCAAATTCAACTTCCGGCCAAACTTATAAATTTTCCAAACCTTCAAATTTCCAAAAATTTTCAATTAGCGCCGACTCCTTCTAGAAATATCCAAATGCAAATCCGGACATATGCCCAAGTCCAAAATCACCATCCAGACCTAACGGAACTATCAGAATGTTATTGCGGGTTCAAGTTCACAAAACTCAAACTTGGTCAACTCTTCCAACTTAAAGCTTAAATCATGAAATTCATTCTCTCAAATCGATTCCGAATGGCTAGAAAATCAAAACCGTCGATTCACATAAGTCATAATACACCATATGGAGCTACTCATGCCCTTAAACTATCGAGCGAAGTAAAAATGCTCAAAACGACTGGTCAGGTCGTTACATCCCCCTCCCAACTTAAACATATGTTTGTCCTCGAACGTGTCGACAGTTGTTCCAAAGCCATCAAATCGTCGTGTAACTTTACCATGCACATACCCGGGGGTGATCCCATATCACCCTATTCTATATAGTCCTGACAATGCAACATAACTGATGATCATTACTTCAACCCTAGCCCGTAAACCTTATTTCCTACAAGACCCGAACCTCGCGTCTACACACTATACAAGTCTGAACCAGCTGCATCAAGTCATAACCATAACCCAAGACAAAATCACATGATATACCACATAACTCAAATACGTGTAGCAATACCTTCCGATCACAGTAGCTGCTCAAAATAACCCATTACCGTTAATAACCTCATCTTAAATGAAACCTCGTTCTAAAACCTTCGTACACTGCTGATGATGAAAGAAACACGCAAAAACTCATAACCATTCATCATATCAACAAGTCATGGAGCTCCTTTTCCTTCGACAAGAACTAAATCTGATAGCACCCATCTTAGGTACAATGACCTTACTTTATCAAGCCCATCTATGTTATTGATGTGTCGCATCAATGTTGCCTAGAATCACAACTCGTGCAATCCGTGCACCAATAAGCAACAACTCAAATGTGCCCAATCATGGAAAATGACTCAAACGAGAAAACCATCCCGCAAGTTCAACAAGTACCACCACAATCACAATGATACGAACCCATCATACATAGTAGAACCAAGACTCACGAATCTAACACCAAGAATCATATCTCAACATAACTCCGCTGCAATGCGTGACCCCATCCAAACACTGGTCCATATGAAATACCTTGAGCCACCATGTCCGAAATCAATAACCACGCGCAATTCGACATCAAGTACCCAAGGTGTATAACCATAATCACGGTGAAAAAAATAGCACAATACTACAGTCCGGAAAGAACATAACCAATGCCCAATCAATCATTCAACATCTTAATACCCATCTCGCTCAAATTCCGTTATAAGAC
Source organism: Nicotiana undulata (assembly GCA_005239495.1). Taxonomy (NCBI): domain Eukaryota; kingdom Viridiplantae; phylum Streptophyta; class Magnoliopsida; order Solanales; family Solanaceae; genus Nicotiana; species Nicotiana undulata. Next base: position 20,128 of record ML249817.1, read on the forward strand.
CCAAATAAAATTGTACCATGTGTGCATAAAACCAACGGCTCACAACCCCTCGTGATAGAAGGGTAACTCATAGAACATATCAGAACACGAGTAAGCTCAACTCTAATTAACTAACTCTCCCCCCACACTAAGCGTGCTGAGTTAACAAATCCGACCTGATGTAGGACACACATCCTCATTAGGCCTACCAATGGACCCCGAATCAACTCTGGTCACCCACAAATAGATAAATAACCCTCATAGAGTCCACCATGACCTCACCATAACATATGTCATCATCTCGCTAGCTTTAGCCATATCTTCACAGTCCACAACCAGGAACCCATATGCTTCTGAGAATTCCCGGCCTCACCATATCTGCTCCCAATTCCACCGCCCGAATGTCTAACACATCTCCCATACATGACCATCCCACGAGGGATACTTCCATAATTCTTTCGTGCAACATAGCAAAATCTGAATATCACCAGTAGGTCAACAAGGCGAGCACCGCAATACCAATGAAGCATTTGTAAGTCAACACACAGTGCGCCTTCTGGAATGCGCACCATTGTCAAGATTTACCGAGCGATTATAACATTCATCTTGGCATCTGAAATCGTCCATATTGTCTAAGAATTCATGACCTTCCCTTCAAAACCGAACCTCTATAACTCAACCAAGCCACACAGGTCGCCTAACCCTAGAGTATTGCCACCAATCACATGTAGAGATACACCACATCATAAGAACCAAGCGGACCGAGCATACCATTACTATACTGATCAAACCTACTGCCAAGTTGTCTTATTTTCTCTGAGTTTCATATGAATATCCTTCAAGTTAATACCCCTCCTTGCTATAACACCACGATCCTTAACCAAAACTCACCCCACGAGATCCTAAAATAAAACAACACCGGCCTAAGGCCCATGAGCCGTTGTATTTCCTCTCAAGCACCCCATAAGTACCACAACCGAGACACCCACTTTGAAGAGACCTTCCATGAATCTAAAGTTGTTTCCTTCACTCTCCTGATGCTCAAATGTATAATCCATAGCGATATATAAATGACACAAGTCTCGACACCATCAACTTAAATCTCAAATTCTAGCCATATTCAAATTCGCAATATTCTCAATTGCTACATATTAATCTTGAATCCATTAGAACCTTCTCAAGAGTTATCCATTCTTCTCAAATCTCAATTGTGGTGCCCAAACAGGGCAAACGACATGTGCCCTATTAGCACAACAACGCCCAAGGAAGTAACCTTGCTTTAACACCACCGATTAAATTCATACTCCATGCGCACTATATCCTTCACACATAACAACTCCATCATTTTCATGATTTCCATATACCCATACATCATAATATAACTTGTATCCAAAAATGCCTTTACTCAAGTCACCCTCGATCTTAACCTCTGCAAGTCATATCCGATTCACAAGTATGCCTCAAATCGAAACCAGTACAACACATAACCAGGCAATCAAATCGTCGATAGTAGACTCCCACACTTGGCTCAAAGCCATTGAACAAAAAAAGTAGGTAACTCACAATACCCTTACTCTATTATTGCCATAACCCACACTGAAATTCCACTAAATCCTTCATAAGCTCATGTAACACAAACCATATAATACCTCAAATCGTTTGCTAAGCTCGCATTCATCCTTGTGACGGTCAGGTCAACTTCATCGAGCTATCCAAACCACATCGTGACACACATAACCCACTAGTAGAAAGAAACTCTCCACACAACCATCATAAGGGTCACACCTCCGTAGAATACCCCGCAGGTCATAACCCACATGCTTTGCCTCAAACTAACATCTCTCTATACCCTTTCACAGCCACAACTACTATGCAATTACTTAATCTTCCTGAGTATGAACCCATCAACAAGCCCATGAGAATCTAATTCGTTCCACAGTTAAGCAACAAGAAAGATCCTTCAATACACACATGGATCGAGACTATACATCCCATCAATACAGAAATCAAACGCCCAATGATCCTTTTATATCTCAAGCAAACTCTTCTCAACACCTTTGAATCATCCGAACACATCCCCCAGTCATCTCATACTCATCATATAGCCATCCAATCACTCATAGAACTATAAATTCCACTCAAGGGGACATTACCGTGCATATAAGTCCAAAAGCACGTGCTCACACAACCTAAATCCCCTGTGCTCAAGCAACAATCAAAACCCGGCCTCAAGTCTCCAAACTCGCCCATCATCAGCGCACCAAAATCACACCTTACACCTCGCACCTCATCCACAGAATCACAAGCCAGCGATGCACATCTGATACTGAGCGCTGACATGCGCACACGAATGCATGGAAGGAATTCAAAGAGTTACATTTCAAGCATAATCAATGTCGCACGATAAGGAAAAAAAGATGGGAAGTTTATCCTAAATGCCATGTAGCCTCCCGAAGAGCGCGCACTTGCTTATGACTCATAAAACCTATGAACCTAGAGCTCTGGTACCACCTTGATACGACCCAAAATCCACCTAGTCATGATGGAACCTAACCCAACCCGTCAAGTAAGCCCATTAAAAAATTTAGCAATTTAAATTTAAAAAAAAAAGAAATAAAAATACCTCTGCTTTTATACAACAATTTTCCAAGGACTTGTAGTACAAATCATGAGCTGTTAAGATTAGAATTTACAAAGCTAGTATGAAATAGATAAATACATCATCTTTTCGAAATGTACATAACCAGATTTTTATAAATTTAAGGCTACCATGAACAAGAGGCAACTACAACCGGAGCGTAGGTTCGTCTTCAAATCCAGCTCCCATGGATCACAGCAACATCATCATCCAACATTTGCATGCAAGGTGCAGAAGTGTAGTATGAGTACAACTAATCCTATGCACTCAATAAGTAACAAACCTAACCTTAGGTTGAAAGTAGTGACGAGCTGGAACACAAGTCGGGGTCCAACACCAAAATCCAACAACAGTTCATAACAACATAATGGAAGTAATAAAAGAAGTCGCTCAGAGATAAAATTCTCAGCTCGTTCATAGTTCTAGAAAAATGGGCCTGCTTTCAAGTATATCAGTGAAAACCCAAATCCTTTACTGAAACCACCAAATTTATGAGTAAGTTTGAAAACTGTGATTTTTCTCAAAAACTTTTCAACAAGAGATAAGATGTTTCATCATCAAATGGTATGAGGAAAATACATCTCTATGCCTCATGTCAATATGCATGTGAAATCATGAACGACACCAAAATCGGAGTGGCAAAAAGAAATGTATCTCTATGCGTGTCAAATGCAATGCATCTCGATGAGCACATATATTCACACTCTCTCAGAGTACTCAATATCACTACCTCGTATTCTCACTCATCATGCTCAATACTTAGTACATTCAGTCACTGAGTACTGTACAGGAAAGATCCAGCCCAAACATAATAATTGCTAGCAACTGCGCTCACTAGGGATGTGCAGACTCCTGAGGAGCTCCTTCAACACAAGCGCTATAACTCGCACGGACAACTTACGTGCTGCACAAACAACTCACATGCTATAGTATCAATATCTGGATCCGCAAGGACAACTTACATGCTATAGTATCAATATCTGGATCTGCACGGACAAATCACGTGCTGCACGGACAACTCACGTGCCACAGTATCAATAACCTCACAATCAATCCCTCGACCTTACTCACTCATCAATCTCTCTAGTCTCTCGGGCTCACAATGTCATGAAACTAGCCCAAAATGATGATATGATGTATCAATAAATAACAATAGAGACTAAGATATGATATGAAATGAATGTATATGACCGAGTACGAAATTGCAATTTAAAAATATAATTTGACAGCATAAATGACCTTAGACGGTCCCAATAATACCACCATTTGCCTAAACATGATTTCTAACTTGAGTCTCAGTTCATCTCTAACACATGAAGAATACGTGGAATACAAATTAATTGACTAAACAACCTTATGGAATCGACTGAATCTCAATTTCTACGGTGCATGCCCACACGCCCGCCACCTAGCATGTGCGTCACCTCCAAACAAATCACATAACACGTATAATCAGGTTTCATACCACAACTCCAAGTTTAGAAGAGTTACTTACCTCTAACAAGAAAAATCCAATACCCAGCAAGCCAAGCGATGCTCTAAAATGCCTTCTCGCGCGTACCGACCTCCGAACGGCTCGAAACTAGCCAAAAGCAACTCAAATACATCAAATAAATCCCAAGGAAATAATTCCAAATGATAAAAGTTGAATCTTTAATCACAACCCAAAATCAACCCAAAAGTACAACCCGATCCCGCACCTCGGAACTCAATAAAACTTATATAATCCGATAACCTATTCGATTACGAGTCCAACCATACTAGTTTCACTCAAATCTGACTCTGAATCGATGTTCAAAACTCAAAAACTCACTTTATGACACTTTAGGCTAAAACCCCCTGTTTCTCTTTAAAATTCATCAACCAATTGCCAAAAATGAAGATGGATTCATGAATAAATCAAAACCAAGTGTAGAACACTTATCCCAATCCTTGTGATGAAAATTTCTTCATAAGTCTCCTCAATCCAAGTCCCACATCTCAAAATATGATAAAAGAACCAAAACCTTGTAATATATAGAGTCTGCCCAGCAATTTCGTATATGCAGTCACATTGTCGCATCTACGACCTCTGCTTCTGCGGAGAATTCTTGCTTCTGCAAATCCCTCTGAAGACCAGACTTTCGCAACTTTGGAGCTTTCCCCGCTTCTGCGTAAACGCAGGTGTGACAAACAACTCATGCTTATATGTCACATGCCACTTCTGTGGCTCAAAATTACGCTTATGCAGACACGCATATGCGCCCTTCATACCGCTTCTGCGATCTTCCTCACCCAGCTCTCACCTTGCTTGTGTGACTCATTTGTCTCTTCTACGACCATCGCACCTGCACAAACCAGCCGCAGGTGCGACACACCAGATCCTACCACCAGCTGCCTTTGCCAAAAATTGATCCAAACGATCTGAACTTTGTTTGAAACTCTTCTAAGCCACTCGGGACCCCACCCGAATATACCAAAAAGTCTCATAACAAAATACGTACCTAGTCGAGGCCTCAAATCACGCATAACAATATCGAAACGATGAATCTCACCTCAAATCGAACTTAAATGAACTTGAACTTTCAACTTTCAAAACTAGTGACGAAACACATCAAATCAACCCGGAATGAACTCAAATTTTCACACAAGTCCCAAATGACATGACGATGCTATTCAAATTTCCGGAACCACGATCCGAATCCGATATCCTCAAAGTCAACTTTCGGTCAAACTTATGAACTTTCCAAACCTTCAAATTTCCAACATTCGCCAATTAGCTTCGAATCCTTCTAGAAATATTCAAATGCAAATCCGGGCATACGCCCAAGTTCAAAATTACCTTCCGGACCTAACAGAACCATCAACACTCTGTTAAGGGGTCAAATTCAGCAAAGTCAAACTTGCTCAATTCTTCCAACTTAAAGCTTAAATCATGAAATTCATTCTTCCAAATTGATGTTGAATGACCTGAAAATCAAAATCGACGATTCACATAAGTCATATTACACCACACATAGCTAATCATGCCCTCAAACTATCGAGAGAAGGGCAAATTCTCAAAACGACATGTCGGGTCGTTACAAGATGTTATCTTATTCTCCTTTCAAAAGTCAACAAGGATTAGAGAAGATGATCGAAAAATGCTTATGACATAGCAAATTAGAGGGGGAATGGGTTTTAGTTTCCTCTACACATATAATTTGGAAGAATTACATATGTTCATATGCTTTAAATGTGTATGTAGGGGTATATATGGACCGGGTTGGTTCAGGTTTTATCGAAACACCAAATTAACTATATCAGTTTGAATTGGTCCAGTTTTGTTGATTTTTTTGGGATTTTTTGTTACATGAATGTTTTCAATCTCACTTTAGTAAAGTTATAGTTAAAGTTTTGATAAGTGATATATTTACTAAAAAAAATAACAAACTTATGATCTATTAAATATTATTATGGGATTTTTTTTCTGTTAGTAAAACATAATAGTTTATTACCATAGTCGTCTAACAATAATTTTTCATTGATGTACCCTTCAAGGTTAAACGATTTTAATAATTAAACATAAAACTTAATATTATACCTAATATGTTTTATACAATTTTAAATTATCGAAATACAACTTCAAATTCGGAAAAGATATAAGAATTTTGACATATGAATATGAAAGAACAAAGAGATGATTGACACATTTCATTAACACTTAATAAGAAAATGATACAATCCATTATTTATAGTAAATAAAAATGAATGCTTTTCATATATAGTTCTATTAAGTACTACGTCCCATGAGACGATCCCAATCATTTCTAGATATTTTTGGACCAAAATTCTAGTCTTAAAAGTGTATACAAAAAATTAGATATTTATTCATCAGTTTGATTCGAATATTTTACTTAATATCAAACCAAATCAAATCAGACCTAGTCGAATTTTTTAATCGACTTAGTTTGATTTTTCGATTTGGCGCGATTTTTCGATTTGATTTTAATATCCCTACGTGTATGTTGCTTTCATTTTAGGTGATTCAAAATTTTATGTGCCTTTAAAAAGACAAATACTTTATAAAGATCCACCGCGTTGTAGAATAACTCAATATTATTTCATGCTAAAGTACATTGGTTATGTTTCACTATTTATGAATATTAGTCCCACAAACCCGACGATAATAATTAGAACTTAGAACTTCATCCTTTGGTTAGTTTATTCATTTTTTCACGTTCATACAAAATCATTGTTATCTTTACCCTTAATTTCGTCAACAACAGTTGTGAATTTTGAAGGTTCTCTGATTCTTCTATTTGATGAGTGAACATTAAACATTCTTGAGTGATTTCAATATTTTTAATACTCCTTTTTAATTTCAACATATTTATGTTATCATTAATGACAATTTCTTATAAGATGATATAACATGTTTAATATTTAAGACCACCAAACTTAAAAATTTTCTTTATTTCTTTTTATATTTCGTGCTAAATCAAGTAAAAATACGACAAATAAAATGAAAAAACAAAAACAAAAGAAAAATGAAAGATAGAGAGTTTGTTTAATATTTCCATATGGATTGTTATTTTCGTTTTCGACCAAAAAAGTGGTTTGTTGGTTGTGGAATATCTTCCCCCAAAAAAAAAGTTGAAAAAAAAATTAAAAGGAAAGGTAGAGAATGGCTTGTTATTTCCACAAGCATTATTGTAATTTTCGTTTTTGACAAACAAGGCCTTGTTGGTTGGCGGATGTAGTATTAGAGCTATCGATTTAATTAAATTTAATACATTAAATTATAAATTTATAATTTTAAGGATTAAACTCATCAAATTAAAATGATGATTTCGCTTCTTTGTTAAGGCCATACTCGAAATAATATCTGCCCTCACTTATTCCGAGTGCGAAACTTAAATGTGGTATTTTTGACAAGTGTAACATAAATGTGTGTGGAAAAGAAAGTGATCATTCTATATATACCGCAGTTTTAAACCGTTGCACTGCCCAGCAATTTTATATATAACGCAATCTTTTTATGTGTTATACTATAACGCAGTTAATTCGTGCGCTATACTTATATCGCGCGGTTTACTTTAACTGTCAAAACACCGTTAAAGAATAACGCGGTTTAAAACCGCGCTATATATAGAATGCTCGCTCTTTTTTCTTACACACGTTTATATTACACTTATCCAAAAATATCACATTTAGGTTTCCGACTCCACTTATTCGCCTTGTTGTAGTTTTCAGCAACATCACATCAAGATTTCACTTTTTATTAGAGATTCCAAAACTAACCAATGAACCAAGTTGAATTGACAAGAAAAAGAGCGGAAAAGAGTGGATAGAAAATGACTAAATGCATAAGGTAAATGACTCTTGACTATAAATATTTTTTTTCATTTTTGGTTCAATTAAATTTGTCCAAGCACCAAATAAATTCTTCTTATTCTAATTTTGTTGGACATTTTTACTTGTCAAAATTCATAGCAAAATATACAATGAATTAATCAAGGTAAATAAAAAAAAAATTAAACCTACACACCCGTCATAATAAAGTAGCAGCGCGTTACTATTAGTTGTTGACCAAAGGTTGTTTTCTTTCAGACAAAAACGTTCCTAATCTTTAAATATAACAAAAATGGTCCTCTGATTTTGACCCCCCCAATTCCCAAGGCATTCAAGAGAGTCTGCTACTTTTTGTCTTTTCTTATTTAGGGACCGTCTAGCCATTACAAATTTCAATTTTTTTCTTCTTCTATATATGGCCTTTAAAATTTTAAATTTCACTTAAATTTGAATCTAAAATTTTGCAAATTTAAATAATTTCAAAAAATTATTTTTTAAATTTTCACTTTAAATTATTCAGTCCGCTGCACTAAGCTCCCGATACGTGCGATGTTCGGGAAAGTTTCAAATTGTATTCGCATCCAAACATAATTTTAGTTTTCAAATAATGTCATTTATTTTGAAATTTAACAATTCTTATATCTAAAAGCCCACTTAGATGATGTTTGGCTAAGCTTATAAGCTGGTCAAACTGGCTTATAATCATATTTTTTCTTATCTACCCGTTTAGTAAACACACAAAATGTAGGGATGACAATGGGGCGAGTTTTGTTTGTTGGGGGGTGGGGCGGGTTTACTCTTATGTGGGTGCGGGGCGGGTTGAAACAATTTTAAAATTTTTAAAGTGGGGCTGGGCGGGTTGCGGGTTTAATGCGATGCAACTTTAAATTTTATCTTTTTTGAAACAAAGCAATCATTTCAACTACAATTTTATATTTTTCTTCACTAATACGAATATATTTTTGATTTATAATTAACCAATTTGCATAAGTCTCACCAAAATAATATTACATAAGTCAAGATATCGTATTAGTAATAGGAAATAATATTAACCCATTTATTTTGAAAAATCGATGTAATACTCTCTCACTTTTATGTTTATGTGATTCTATTAAACTCTCCATTTTATAAAATAATAAAGGGTTGACACTGAAGTAAAAGAAAAAGAAAACTATCATATTAAAGGCGAGATTCACAAAATTTGATTATCCTTAAATCAGTGCTAATTTTTTTCTTTAAACGCTGTCAAACTGGAATAACTTCAGTGTTCCTTAATCAATAAATTAACAATGGGATTCTGTAGATTTGTGTTTATATTAATGCCCGCATCCTCGTGTCACATTAGTTTGTTTTAGAAAAAAAAAATTAGAGAAAAATTAAGCGGATCGGGTTGAAAACTGAAAAAATAATTATATAGGGAGAGGCGGAACATGTTGAAACGGTTTTGCCAAACTTGCTGCGCCTCACCCCGTTGCCATCCCTACCAAAGTATTTATAAGCCAAGTGCTTATAAGCTAAAATTGGCATAAGTTGATCATCTCACTCATCCCCAAGTCATGAATTTTCAGTTTATAAACACTTTTAATTTGACCAAAGTTTTTACTAATTTATCTTAATAATATTTTTTAATTAACAAAATATTTCTCTCAAAATAATTTTTTTTAACTTTCTCTTCGTTCTATATTGATTATTCATTCTTTTCTTTATAAAGAATTTTTTTAATTTATAAAGTTTTAAGGGCATTTTAATCATTTTAATAAAAGAGTAAGTTATCAAAACTTTTCTAACAAACAAATCAGCTACTTATTATCAGTTTCAGTACATTAATACAAACACCTAAATGTCCTTGAAAAAATCAATTTCAGCACTTCAAGTTTATCATCTATATACGTCCACTAATCCAAAACGTGCTCTTAACCTTTTTTCTTTTCTTGTCAAAGTCTCTTATCTTTGTTCTTTCGGTTAAGGGTCTGATTTGCCTTTCTACTATCATAAATTGGCCTTATTTATCCTCCGTTTAAGTTTTCTATTAAAAATATACCTACCGTTATAGATTAGGTGCATATTTATCCCTAAAAACATCTTTCCAACTTTTAGAATCCGCGTGGCATCTCCTTATTGGACCAATTGACCCGCCCATTTTTTTTATTAAACCCGCCCGATCCCATCAACATATGGATGATCCAAAGAGTATAATGGATCGAAAGACAGTTTAAAAAGATAGAAACACAGACAGGAAGGGAGAAGGCATACGTAACATCCAAAAATAAGAAGTTCCCCACATCTCTCGGTGTTTCAAAACCATCCATATTTCTTTCTGCTCTTGGTATAAAGAGAAACATGCTGCAGAAGCACTTGTCTAAATGTCATGGGAAGTATATTTGTATGTCATAAAATTAATGTTGAGGATTAAGAGTAGCCAAAAAAACAAAAAAGAATAAACAGAAAAGGAAAGAAGTAAAGAATATAATGGCTTGTCTTTTTTGGTCCTAGGAATAATAGCATATTTAGTTTTAGAAACCAAACCTGCAAAACCAGAAAATATATAAGAAAAGCACTTTGCAGTATGACCATATATCATGATTCATGAAACCTAAGACCTACAACAAAAAGAAATAAAGATAGGCTTTTGAACTGTAAATTTGTTTAAGATTTGGTAAGGTTTTTCAGTGACTTAATTGTAATCTTGTTTTAATAGGGTAGGGATTCAACAAGTTTTAAAGAAAACTGTATGTGTCCATTGTACCTTGTGTCGTCGTCTAACCTTTCATTTCCATTGTATCCGAATTCTACCTTTCTTTAACTTTTATTTCTTGGTTTTTATTGGTTGGTTATAAATATGGGATCTGAGTTAGAAAAGATTCTTTTTAAACATAGAGTAGTAGACTTATAAGTGTGCAAACCAATTTGCCATTTGATCTGCATATCTAACTTAAATGGGGCGGGTTGGTCCAACACGGGATGCCACGTGGATTGCAAAAGTTGGGAGGATATTTTTAACGGGTAAAGAATAAATATTCACCTAATTTATAACGATAGAGATATTTTTGATAAAAAACTTAAATAAAAAATAAATAAGATTCATCTATAATAGTAGAGGGCAAATCAGACACTTAACCGTTAGTTTTTTTTATCAAGTCCTCGACGACCCTAAAGTTACTTACATCATTAACAGCAGGTCTTTTTCTGTATGGTTTTGGCCTTTTCTGTTACCATTTTAAATTGGGTTTGAACTCATTAAAGGCTATTTAAAGCAAATGACTGTGTCTCTGACTGCGGGGTTCTTGAAATTTTTCTTCTTTTAAGAGAAAGAAGTGTTTTTTAACTGGCAATTCTTAAAATTTTGGTGGAAAGTTTATGAGTTTTGGAAATGTGGAGTTGGGTTCTGTGAAGAGAGTTTTTTGAACTTTTTGCACAGTTGGATAAAGTACTGAAACTGTATTGAAGTTGATTTTTCATCTTAAGCTGAGAAGGGGTTCTGTATTTTCTCCTATAGGTATGAATTCTTTAAATTTTGTTAGCTTTATTCATGGTAATTATGGAAAAATTACAACTTTTTGAAGTTAATGGTTATTGCTATAATCTGTTTGTTTTTTCTATTCATTTGCAATATCCCATATTTTCTTAAAGAAGAAGCTTTAATGTACAAAGATTTGATTATGTAATTGGTCATAAACTCTGTTGTTTTTGATTTGGAGCTGAACACCAAATTTAAGAAAGAAACAAAGATTTTCGAAATTATATTTGTGTGGTTATAAATCGTCTTGTTGAGCCGAGGGTCTCCTGGAAACAGCTTCTCTACCCTTTTCGGGGTAGAGGTAAGGTATGCGTACATCCCACTCTCCCCAGACCCCATTAGTGGGATATTACTGGGTATGTTGTTGTTGTTGTTGTTGTTGTTGTCGGTTATAAATCGTCTCATTAAAGGTAAAATGAGAATTTTAAAGATAATTAGTTTTTAGGGTCCACGGAGTATAGTGTGCACAAACCTTCCCTCTACCTTGAAGGTGGAGAGGATATTTCCAAGCTAAAGTTAAATTGTTTCTAAATGTAGAAATGACAATTCTTTATAGGACATACTAAATATAAAAGTGTGCCATATATATTGGGACAGAGAGAGTAATATTTAGTACTATGCTAAATTTGACACTCCGTATTCTGCTCTTTTTACCAGAAATTATTATGGGGATTGATGTTGCTGAAGTAAGTGAGACACCGCCGTCTCATCATGCTATTAAGGTATATACTACTATTCTCCTATCTCTCTCTTCTTTAGTTCCTTATTTGCACCTCCACGGGATTGTTTGTGTAAAGAGATGGCTTGATATTCATTTAGCCGACCCCAACTTGTTTGGGACTGAGGTTTAGATGCCTTCTTGTTGTTATTGTTCGTGTAGTGAGAGGTGGTACTCTATAGTAGGCTTGTCACTTAGTCTTAGTCTTGGTATCTTTACATTAAGTAATAGTACAAGAAGGGGCGTATGCATGAACTTTTGTATGCTGTGTCGAAATCTATAGAAGAACAGGAATAAATAGCTTTAATTATCATATTTCTAGACAATAAATAGCTTTAGTCCATTAGTGTTGCCGAGTCTTAAGTTAGAAAGGTTCCCGAGTTCAATCCTACTTCATTACAATTTTTAACTATAAAGGCTCTCCCAAATATTTGCAAAAAAGTATGTGTTAGTTACGATTCAAACCTCTAACCTCTTAGAGCAAAATCATGCACATAATCAATGCGCTAGGAGACCATCTTGTGTCAAGTGGTGTCATTTCTTCCTACGTATCCGTTTCCTCACAGTATTGATACATATATTTAGTAAAATTTTCTGACGAAGTTCGCTTAATGTGTGTCCGCCCCTGAGTATAAGTGGTTAGTAATCCCTTTTCTTGGTTTATTACAGAGTTAAAAGAAAAGGTTTTTCCATTAATTGGACTTTGTGCAAAAAGCTGTTCATGCTTGGATTTCAATAGTCTGAGTTTGGATTCCATGAATGGAACTGAAAAACTATTAAAACTAATGGTTCTTGCCTCTTTGGAAAATTTTGCTGGTTGGGATTTTGTTTTTGAAACATTGTTAGTTTTCTAAATGTAATGATAGTACCTGTCAATTTTCCTGTTAACTTTCCTTGTCATTTAACTCGATCGATTATCTCATGAGTGGTGATAACTACAGGTGCATCGTCTAATGTGCATGGAACTAATGCAGTTAGTAAGAAGAGTTTCAATATTACTTCCTCAAATTGAAGCAGCCCGTCCTCGATGCTCAGAGGCACTTTGCCTGTTGAACAATGAAAGTTTCAAAGCCAAGACACTGCTTCAGCACTGCAGTGAATCTAGTAAGTTATACTTGGTACGTATTCTGGAACAAGCTAAGCCGACCAGTTTTGTGTTAACTGTTATTGTAAATTTGTAATACTTCTAAACATTATGAATGTACTGTGACGATACTCCGTTGACAGCTACCTGTATTGTGTTTTCAGGCACTAACAGGACATAGTATACTTTCACGCTGTGAGAAATCAAGAAACTTGCTTGAGCAAAGCTTAAGCCAGGTGCAAAATATGGTTCCAGTATCGCTGGCTTCAGAGGTCAGTCAGAAAAGATTCCTTTTGGAAGATTCATCTGTGCATATTTTCTTTTATCTATGGTCTTAATTGCATAATTCTTGATGTGTTTCAGTTATTAATAACTTACATCCAAGCCTGTGCTGCATGCTAGTTAGTAGAATTTTCAAGCAAGTCTTTAGTATGCATTTGACTAAGCAGATTTCCTTGTCATAGAATTTTATTTCGTCATATCTACTGTGCATTATTTCATTTGGTGTTGTCCTTTCTTTATCCTGGTTTTTTCTTTCTTTAACATGGTTACTATATTTGTTTGGTGTCCTGCGTCGATCCACTTTAATGAAAAATATTGGCTGCAGATTTCTCAACTGATTGCTGAACTGAAGGGTGCGATATTCAGCTTGGATCCATCTGAACAGGAGGCAGGGAAAGTTATGATGGAATTACTTCATCAGTATGGGTCTACACATTCAGCGGAAGAACAGGCCTTTGAGGCAATTCAAGTTGCTATGCGGAGGCTTCATATCACATCTCTACTAACTCTTTTAATAGAGAAAAGATCCATAAAAAAGATGCTGGCTAAAATTGGAGATAGTGAGAAATCAAAAAGGAAGATCTTATCGCTTTTTCTGGATATCCTCAGTAAGCATGGAAAATCAATTGTGACAGAGCAAACAGAGAGCGGCTCTCTGCAGCGGGAAGACTCTTTCCCGTATACAAATCAATGTGAAGCAAAATCTCGTATGAGATGTCGATCTGAAGATGCTCAAGTGGACATTCTGAGGAGCTCTCGACCACCGGATGAGTTTAAATGTCCTTTGTGTTTGAGATTAATGTACGATCCTGTTGTAATTGCCTCTGGACAAACATATGAAAGATTTTGGATTCAGAAATGGTTAGCTGAAGGTCACGATACATGTCCAATGACTAAAAGGAAATTGGCCCACTTGTCTTTAACCCCGAACTACACAATGAAGGACCTAATATCAAGGTGGAGTGCAACACATGGAGTCAGTGTTCCTGACCCGAGCATGGAGGCGGCAGCGGCTCACTCATTTAAATCTTCTTTGAATTCAATTGCTAGCTTGAGCAGCTCAGTGAATGATCTACGTCTTCCTATAGAATTCTGCAATTTATCTAGTGGATTGCCAGATGCTGGTCTTGTGTCCGTTGCTAAGACACCAAATGACTTCGATGTGGTTTCAGTGGAAAGCAATGACAGTATTCACAAAATTCAATCTGGTGTAAGCATTCAAGATATGGACCTGAATCTCTTAACCGAGTTCAGTTCACTTTCTTGGGAGTCACAATGCATCTTGGTTGGAAATATTAGTAACTTTTTCAAACATAATGATCAAGCTTGCAGTTGGATGTCATCCGAGGATTTTGTTCTAACAATGGTCAGATTTTTGAAAGATGCACGTGATTTCAATGATCTAAATGCCCAACTACTGGGATGTCTATCATTGTCGATAGTTTTGCAGAAATGCAGGTAAACCTTTACTCCGCTCTGCTCTCTCTGTGTGTGTGGTGGTGGTGGTGTGTTTGTATTCATGTTAATATTTTGTGAAATTGTTTCTAATTTCATACGTAAGGCTTAATATCAGGGGTTGGATCTAGTAGTCTACATATGGGTACAAATTAATATGTAACTTTTAGCTTAGACCTGGATTTATATGTGTAAAATCTATTGGAATTGTTGAAAATACTAAACTATGAACCCAGAACTTCAATAAGGTGATGGGTTAAGTCGTTCGTAGCCGTAGCCGAGTCCTGAACCCATAAAATTTAAATCTTGATCTGCCTCTGCTAGAGTATCGAATGAATTTGGTCCAAGTTGGTTCACCGCCTTTTTGTACAATTTATTTCCAACTGGTTAAGGACTTTTAGAGCATTAGGTTAGGCTGTCTACTTCACACCCATTGGGTGCGGCCATTCCTCGGACCCTGCGCGAATGCGGGATGCTTTGTGCGCCGGGCTGCCCTTTAAAAACAAATATGGTTAAGGCCTTTCAGAAGCTTGCTGGTTCAGAATTTAATATGATACTAGATTGTGAACTAGTAGTTTTGCTTAATGTTTGATGATACAAGCTCAACTCGTCCGCTTTTTTGTTTTTGCTTTTTGGCTTCTCTTTGTTCTTTTTTTAAAATCTTGTGTTTGTTTCCTCACACTAATCCTAGACGGATGCTTTTGTATCAGGAGCAATTTGCCAGATTTGAATGACGATGCTTTTGCACTTTTGGTATCATTTCTTGGAACCGAGGTTTCTAAAGAAGCCCTTGCCGTATTGAAGGTGTTGTCCTGCCACCAATATTGTCAACAAAAAATTGCGGCTTCTGGTGCTCTGACTCCCATTATAGAGATGCTTGATGCCCAGAACGCAGAATTGCACGAACCAGCCATCAAAATATTACGTAATTTGTCTGAAAATAGCGGAATTGTTTCGTTGATTACACCTTCAGAACTCATTCTAAAGTTGATTCCTTTTCTAGAAGATACAGCTCTAACAAGCGACACTCTTATTATTTTGAAAAATTTATGCATCACGGAAGATGCAACAACTTCTGTAGCCAAGACCGACGGATGCATTTCTTCAGTTGTGAAGCTACTCGACAGTGAGAATCGTGAGGACCAGGAGCATGCTGTTGCTCTTCTTCTTTCCTTGTGTTCTCAAAGCATTCAACATTGTCGGCTGGCCATGGTTGAAGGGATCATCCTTGATCTTTTCAATATATCTGTCAATGGAAGTAGCAAAGGGAAAGCAATGGCTATGGAGTTACTGACACTGTTGAGAGGTGAATTTAATAATAATGAAGAATCTTCAGTTGCGGATGTTGTCATTTCTAGAGGCTATACCATTGACCTTACACAGCAGAAATCTAGTTCGAAGGCACCTGGATTTTTAAAGAAGTTATTCTCAAAACAATGCCGCGCATAACGGGAGCTTAGTGCACCGGGCTGCCCTTTTATTCTCGAAACAAGGTTTGTCTGCTCCTAGAAGTAAAAAATAGATGCTCAATATATATCTTAGAATGAAGGTTGCCGGTCGTTCCGACTACAGTGAGTATCATGTTAGCTGATTATATGTCCTCATGACTGTCTGTACGAGTTGTGCTGATTTCTTGTAAATAAATATGTATGATATTGCATGATATGATGTGTGCTGTTCTCTTACTTCCTCTAGTTTTAGTTAGTATACTGAGAAGGAAGATTTTGCTGAGTGTTGTAATTGTTGAATCTGTCCTTGTTGAATTGCTTCTTGTAAGAACAACAGCTATGAGATGCCTATGGATTATAGAGATGGCGAACAGGGCGAGGTCAGATGAGGCAATTGAAGTCTTACTTCGCAAAAGTCTTATCTGCCCTGCTCTGCCGAGCAATCTTCTCTATTTTTTATCCGCCGCGCCCTGCATAGACATGCTTGGTCCCGTCTAAGTTAAGGTTGTATTGTGGTCCGGGCCCAGGCCCGCGAGCCCATATGAGCTTTGGGCTAAACAGGCTGGCCCGTATGGTCCAGGCCCAAGCGGTCCTAAGAGCCCACTGTGGGCCGGTCTAGCATGGGGAGACCGCGAGCCCGGGACTGGCTGGCGGGCCTGGGCCGGTTCAACCGGGTCTAACGGCTATTTTTCAATTTTTTTTAAAAAAAATTGGCCAACGGTTGGAAGTTTAAAAAATAGTCGTTGGCCTGCCAATTTAGCCATTTGGCACTTTAAAAAATAGACATTTTCCCCCCAAACTTTGTTTTAACCCCAAACTTTTTATAATTACACTTTTTCCCTATTCTCAACTATAAATACGCCCCATTCTTTCATTTTTACTCACAAAATCATCAATCTCTCTCAATCTCAAACTCAAATTGAAGCCTTCAAGTCTTCACTCATCTCTCATTTCTCAAACTCAAATTGAAGGCTTTAAGTCTTCACTCATCTCTCATTTCTCAAACTCAATTTCTCAATTCAAGTTAAATCATGCCTGGTGATTCTAGAGTTAGCCCATTTGTTCAGGAACACTTTAATGTAGTAGAAGAAAATGAAGAATTTTATATAGTAAAGTGCAAGAACTGTGGTCGAGTCTACACTCGTCGTCCAAAGTTGGAGGGCACGGGCTCTTTAAGGAGGCATTTAATAAAGAGTTGTCTTGCACGTTCTCCAGACATTCGTATTTAAGATTTTAAGTTTATTTCAGACAATTTGTGTTATTTTAAAATTATTAGACGTATTATGCTTAATGTTGTAGTTTGTTAGATTAATTTTAAGTATTATTAATTTATTATGCAATGATAAGTGCAAGTTTGAATATCTCTTTACAATTTTTTTGTGTTTAAATTTGAATTAGAAGATTTAAGTCACAATTAAATAATATAATTTACAAGAAATTGCCTTAGATAAAAAAAATTCAAAAAAAATTGCCCGGCCCACGGTCCCCACTTAGCCCGGCCCCATATGTGCTTAGGCCCACAGTGGCCGGTTCCACCCTCCAGGACCGTTAAGCCTGGAACTGATTGGGCCCGGCCCGCTAGAGCCCGTGACCGTTTGGCCTGGCCCATTTAGGCCCGAGCCCGGACCACAATACAACCTTAGTCTAAGTTCTGTTTTATTTTTCTTTTCTTCTTTTCACTGTTATTTAGCTAAACTTAATGAGTTTAAAGCTATATAAGTTGTTAATTTTCATTAAACCCGCCTCTTGCCTTGACCCCCGTATGATTTTAAGAAAATTGTTTTAATTCGCCTTAGGCGAAAAGGCCTCCTGACCAATTAAATTTGTACCGGATTTTATAGCCGATATATAAACTTTTGATTTTTCCATTTTAGCACCTCAACTCAAGCAGTTGATTAAAAATAAACCCATTTGTCAGAGCGTGTAGCTCAATTGCCTGACAAAAGAACACGTCAAATACTAAGACCATTTATTATTTTTACACGTGTCATCAGTGTGTCCCGTTTTTTTATAATTAATTTATCAAAATTTCTTTCTTATTTTATTTCTTTCATTATTCCTTCTACACCTTTTATCGCCACCATTGCGAGAAAGATCTCAGCCATCGCTTGACCATATGTTCAATCAGATATGAACTTTTATAAAATTCATTCCATTTTCACTTCTAATCAAGCTTCATATATGGGACACGGCGGGACGAGAAATTCCGGTCAATTACGAGGGCATATTACAGAGATGCCGCAGGAGCTTTGCTTGTTTACAATGTGACTAAAAGGCACACTTTCGAGCGGCTATCGAGTTGGCTTGAAGATATACGGCAACAAGGCAACACGACAGTAATAGTGGTGGGGAACAAATGTGACGCCGGAGAAACTATTAGGGCTGTTAGTGTAGAGGAAGGCGAGGAATTCGCGAAGAGTAATGAATGTTTATTTATTGAACTTCTGCTAAAACGGCGGTGAATGTGGCGGCGGCGTTTGATAAGACGGCGGAGAGAATATGTGAGAAGATGGGATACGGGGATATTGAGGAGGTTGAAGAAGCTCCGGGAATTAATATTTGGAATTGGAAAGGGTTTAGGATTGGAAAGAACATAGGGGGTGAAGGGGATTTTGCAGGATGGGGAAGTGAGTCTGATTTATTTTCTTTCTTTTTAATTTGTACTCTTTTTTTTTCCTGGTTTTAGATTTTTTAAATCAAAACTATTGTAATCGCGCGCAATTTTCGTGACTTGCACACACCTTGTCCACATCATCTTTGTCACTGTCACATGTGCATGGTCAACGGTCAAATAGGTTTATTTTTATCGGATACGTGAGTTTGAGTGTTCAAATGAGAACAATGTAAATTCGTGTATCGGCTTTAAAAATCCGGTACAAGTTTAAGTGGCCACGAGACTATTTCGCCGTCGCCTTATCTTGCCCTGCTTAAGAGCTCCCTTGCCCTTTCCCTTGCCCTGCGCCTGTCCAGTGGTGGAGCCACATAGATCAAAGGATGGCCAATTGAATATCGTTCATCAAAAACTTGTATTGTGTACATGAAATTTATATGGTGTTAAAGAAAATTATACACTGCATATGTATATTAAATTCTGAACACCCTTTAGTCCAGTTGCCATCATCTCTACTATTGAAGAAAGTTTTCAACAGTATTTTGCAATCAGTAATTAGGCCTACTTGAAGATTGTAATCTGCCAGCAGTTTGCTGCTAAAATATTCAGATGGTCTTCAGGTACAATGGATAATTGGAGGCCCATACATAGCTGTTGGGGGCAGTTGTGTAAAGCCTTTACAGCAGTGAGATTTTAGAATAGGTCCCAACTTTTCTAGATTCATACCCCCTTTTTCTTGTTATGTACTTAATTACTAATTACTAATTAACAGATGAACATATGAAGAATGAGTTTAATTTCTTGGTCTTAATTTTCTGATTTTTGGCTATTGGTTTGTATGTCAGCCAACTGTACTGTCCCTCTTGTTCTCTCAACTTTTTGTTGGCGTCCCCTCAAATATTAGTTAGATTGGAAATAATACACTGTAGGGTCTAATTTAGGTCCGTCCCCGTTCTGTACATTTTGTGCTTACGGATTTCAATAATGGGATTTTTACCTAAATAGCCGGACACATTCAATGTTTACCTTTTCTGTGGTATATATTATACATTATATATATATATATATATATGAACGCCGGTTATTTTTAGTTTTATATATTAAGTGGACGGCTACTTGGATTGATTCATCTTTAATAAATGAATGCGTAGTTAGATTCAGTACTTTAAGCCGGTAAATGCAAATGGAAAATACTTATGTACTTACTCCCAATTTATGTGTCATATTTCAGATTTCGAGAGTCAAAATTTCTTAATTTTGGCCTTCAGTTCGAACTTGGAATCTATAAGTTTTTTTTAGATAAAATTTATATATTTGAGTATTATATAGAAAGAATTATAAGTCACAGTAATTAACAATTCAAAATATATATTAAAAACTTACAACTGTAAAAAAAAAAAAGGGTCGTTTAACTCTCGAAATTCAAACTTGCCAGAAATATTTCTAAGATACAGATAGATAGAGACGAAAAAAGGTTTGAAATGGTGAGCTATTTCCAGGCTTCCAATTATTCAACTCACTTTACTCCTTCCAATTAAAGCGAAAAAAAGTATTTCTCCCTTTTCTCCAGGGGACACAAAATTTATGGGTTAGTCCATTTTTGGAAAGAAAGAAAGGGAACATATCATATTCGTTCATTGTCTTTGTTCTAAATTTTGGCTTTCCCACTGGAAAGAGGGAAAGAAAAGATCACTGACATTTAATAAGATTTGGAAACATTGCATCTTTCAACATTCATATCACATCAGAATTATTCCAATTATCAAATGATGTTTTATACTTTAATACCACACAAGAGGAATAATTTGTGTGGTGTTCAGTTTTTCGTGTGTACAGATTATAGGACTTGGTTATTCTATTTGTTTCTAATGCTACTGTTGCGAAATAATAAGTACAGAAATTAAAGAACAGAAGAATTTTACGTGGAAAACACATCGCTCAAAAGGTGAAAAATCTACGACCTACTTCCCAGTAGGATTTTCCGAAACTCTTCACTAAATCACTGAGCCAAAAACTGCATCTACAAAAACTCTTTTGTAAGCCTAAGACTAACTCTAATCCCTTGTAGCAAACAACCTCTAACTGTCCGCGACAACTTCAAGTTAACTCTAACTTGAATACACTGAGTACCTATTACAAATGCTTCTAGATAAAGCTGAAAGGTACAATGTAAAACTACATACTACAATTGAACTAGAATAAAAGACAGACACTTGGAACTGGTTCAAGTAGCTTCAGGTTTGCACACTTAAATCTCACACGAATTGCTTGCAAAATGCCTTGCTATTTTGCTGTTAATTCACATTTAACTTATGCTTGTGTGCGTGCATGTACAATGAGAACATCGAGCAATATATAGGGTTAGTAGATAAAGAATTAACTAGAGTTCTAATGCTACTCTTCCTTTGGTGGAAAAGTTCTAGTATTCAACTCCTAAATCCTTCCTTATCTTGGATAATGTTCTCTTTGAGTAAGGAGACCTTCTCTTTATCATTTATGCAACCTTTTCGATCAGGAGATATTTATTCTGCCAGATTACGTTTATCTCCTTCACATACATCCTACGTGCTTGAATCTGCCCTTATAAATGTATACCAGTGATTAACCTGGTTCATTTATGAGTTCCTTTGTCAATCTTCAAAACTATCCTTTTCTTGGGCCAACAAATTCCCCCTTTTTGATGATGACAAACTCTGTGCTTCCATAAGATTAGGGCATGTTTCAACTAAGCCCAACATCGACACAGTGTTAGAGTAATTTGCACTTATCATAAAGAACCAGGTTCATTAGGTTATAAATATCATTGTTCGGAGTGTAAAGCACAACAATTTTCCCCCTTTTGGCATCATCGAAAAGTTGCATAAAAGATGTGTGAATCCCAGATATTAAAAGTTACTCATGGCCACTAGGGCTACTGCAAATGCAATCATGGATTAATCATCAACAGTCAAATTAAGAATTCAACCTATCAAAGAAATATAGACAGTATCAGAGCAATAACAACAAATTTCATTGATAGAGAATATGATTCTGTCACAATCTACAAAAAGAAACAAAAGATATTTAAAACATGAGCAACAAAAAGAAACATCCGGAATCTGGGTCACTAAAAGTTCTAGACAGGGCTAGGAAGTTAAGGCTTGGAAGAGTTGGGGGCTTGGTTTTTGGCTTGGAGAAGGTGCAACATGTGTTGAAGAATTCCATCATTCTTCTCCTTTTCCTTTGAGAGCTCAGTTCTGAGAGCATCTCTCTCAGATTCTACCTCAGCCAACCGTGTCTTCAATCTTGCTATCTCAGCATCCTTTGCCCCACTCTCCTGCACTAGAGCTCTGACCTTGCTATTGACTGGTGTCTGTTTAGATGAACCAGTTTCATTGGGAATGGCTTCATAATCACAAGAAGGCAGAGTGTTAATCCCAAAATGGTCTTTGCTTGTGGCCATCTCCTACTTCTTCAGTGGCACCTTACAAGGAGCAAGAACAGTAGTGAGAATGAAGTCATAGGGAATGGCATGGGCATTGGAGCCATTGATAGCCCTATCTTGAAGCTGGATTATAAACCCATGCTAGTTAATCTGCCTCCCTGATACGCTCAATTTACACCTTAAAAGAATGTAAGCGATCGTTGTCAAATATAGTAACCCAACAAGGTTGGGGTCGAATCCCACAGAGAACAATATGAGGGCGTTTAGGAATGCTAGAGAATTATCACTTATCGCGCAGTGCCAAACAAATATGATTTTGGGTTTTTGATAATTGTTTATAACTAAATGCGAAAATATAAACTAACCTAGAAAGCAATTAAAATGATAGATGGCAACAAGTATCGATGCTTCGGGTATTACACTCGAGTAACGATCCAATGTATTTCACGATTTTACAAATATGAGCGGGTAATGTTAATTAGCCACGGATAACATTTCTTAATTAGCTTTTCCCAAAGACTAACAAGATTTCGTAATTGAATTATCCCTAACCCAATTAGGAGATTAGGCACTTCCGAGTTTGGCTACAAGTAGTTCAATCCTATCCCTAGGTAGAATCTATAAAATGAGGGTTAAAGCCTCAAGTTCTTGTTAATTAATCTTTTCCGACCCCAAATAATCTTTTTCAAAATTAATTCGGAGTTAATGGGCGAATCCTAGGGTTAGCTAATCTCTTTGGAAACATTAAAGAACAAGAATAATTAAAATAACAAACACCCAACTCACAAATATATGAAAATCATTCAATACATAAGCACAACAAGGTATTTAATCCACACTTTAAATATGAATATTCCCATAAACCATATTCAAGTGTTGGAAAAATACTACACACTTAGATATACAATACAAAGCAAGGCAATGAAGAAATAAACATAAATGGGTAAGAAATCCTTAACCACAATGGTGAAATCTTCAAGACCCAAGTGTGTGTGCAAATCCCTAGCTTCAAAACTTGTTGTTCTCTACTCAAAATATATTTACAAAGCTGAAAATATGTCCAAAGATATGTATTTTCGGATCTCTAATCGATCTCTAATGTCTTTCCAAATCGATCGCTAAGAGAATGCCAAGATGTGCCTTTTATAGTGGGTCAAAATTTGGGTGAAAAGAGGACAAAAACACCCCTGTCGGGCTGATATGCGATCGCATCCCTGTCGCATAT
>ML249819.1:0-21300 GCA_005239495.1 Nicotiana undulata
GTTGACTTTTCCAACTCTAAAGCTCTTGTTAGAGACTAAGTGTCTCAATCCACTCTAGTTTCACTCCGAACCCAAACCAACCAACCCCAACACTTCACGAACAGTCTAACCGAGTTACTACAAGACATAAATAAGGGAATAGATGTGTATACCGCGTAATGACGGACCGGGTCGTTACAATTTTACTCCAGTTGAAGTTGCCTATTCTCTCTTTCTATATATTTAATTCTTTTTTTCGTTTCTAATCATTTGGTAAATATTTACATTCTTTGGTTTTTGCAGCGACTGTGGTGTATTTGTTGCTGCCTTTGCGGAGTATGTTAGTCTTGGAGATTTGTCAATTCCCGCAGAAGACCTCTCTAATATTGACCAACATCGGAGACGCTATGGAGCGCTACTGTGGGAATATGCTAGAAAGAATCAGGAAGATGGGTCAATTAGTGAAAGTGAGGTTACAGGCAGACTGGCAAGGAGGAAGGGTGC
Source organism: Nicotiana undulata (assembly GCA_005239495.1). Classification (NCBI taxonomy): domain Eukaryota; kingdom Viridiplantae; phylum Streptophyta; class Magnoliopsida; order Solanales; family Solanaceae; genus Nicotiana; species Nicotiana undulata. The sequence continues at coordinate 484 of ML249819.1, forward strand.
ACCAGCATTGAATGAGAAAACAAGAGTCCAGAGAAAGAAGAAGTAGTGTCATGTCTATGTAATTTAGTTGATGCTAGTTTGTAGGAGAAGGATAGTACACAAGTTTCTGAACAATTCTTTTGTGTTTTTATTGTAGCAGACTTGCGCTACACTTACAGTAGCTTTTGTTTTGTCAATTTCTATCCAGTTTAGTAGTTCACTTGAAAACAACCTGTTGGTTTTATCTCCGGTTGTTTAATATTTAGAGTACCTGTTTTCATTGTTTTAAATGTAGTTATTTTGTTGTTAGAATACAAATTATCTACAAATAAACTACAAATTATCTACAATCTGGAAACACTGAATATTAAAATTGTATATAATTTTGTAGGTGAATATGTATATAATTTGTAGAAAATATCTCTAGTTGTATTTAATTTGTTTATATAACTGTCAGTTCTAGTTAAATTTTTTTTGTAGTTTTATTGTAGATAAATATTAACTGCTATGTACAGGATGCTTGACATAGTCAAAAACAAATGTAGATGCTTGACAGAATACAGAAAATCATGTTAACAAAAACAGAAACATATTGAAATTAACTACGTTATGATCTTTAAAAACTTGAAAAATTACACATAAAATTCTGTTAACTTGAACACACTAACAATTATTTTGGAATACTACATGATATTTATTTCTTTTTGGGCACATTCTTGCAAGATCTTTTATTATGCCCTTCACCTCCACGGTTGCCACATGACACCTTGTACTTCTTTGACTTTAGTTCATCATATGTTTTGTATCTTTCCTTTTGAGGTCTTCTTGGATGCCTTTTCTCTCCCGTAGGTGGATTTACTATTTCATCAGATATATGTTGTGGCATATTCCATTTGCTTTCATCAGGCAGGGGATTTACTAGTATTTCATACGTACGCAGTAGGCTCTCCCTTGTGTAAAACGGATATCAATAGTTCTCATAAGTTTCATTCCTGTGCGTTAAAGCTGCCAAAGCATGCGCACATGGAAGTTCATCAAATTGGAACTGGCTACATCTACATTTCTTGCTTTCAAGACACACAATGTACCGCTTCACACCATCTATCACAATATGGATATGATCTGTTGAAGCCCTCACCTACAATTACATAACAAACAGAAAGAATAATATTTACAACCATAAAAATCAATTATCTACAAATTATCTTCAGTTTATCTACAAATTATCTACAATCTACAAATTACCAACTATTTGTCTACAAATTATCTACAATCTAGAAATACTGTATATTAAAATATTATTTTTCTGCACCAAATAAACAGATCTTACCCTAAGTCTCTGAGATAATGTTCTGTTGTTCTCTAATTCTTTGTTGAATTTGGACCCAAGGTATGTGAAAGTACCCTTTGCCTTCAATAACTTCTCGTTGGTCCAACGTTCAAGAAGAGTCCTCATATACTCTAATAGGTCAAATATTGGCAGCTCTCTTGCATCTTTTGTTACAGCATTCAACGACTACTTGATGTCATAGTCCAAGTTCTATTCACTGTTGCATGTACTCTTGACCATCTATAATAGCCAATATCATATAGGTATGATTTAACACGCGGGTCTATCTCTTAAATCTTCGACATCCTTTCATTAAATTCATCCAGAGTGTATGACCGTGCTGGGGCAAAGTACAATTCATTTACTTGTAGATGATTCTTCTTGAACTTTGCCCGTATATTTGTCCAAATATGCCACATGCAAGAGTAGTGTGGCATGTCCGAATAGACAATTGATGTTGCCTTCAGGATACTCTCATTCGTATATGAAACAACACACATTGAAGGTCTTTCACCATATGCTTGCTTGAATTGCTCAAAAAACCACTTCCACGATGCGTCGTTTTCCGAATCAACCACAGCATATGCCAAAGGCAATATTGTACCTTTGCGCTGTATGAATGTATCATCCATTAAGGCGCATGCATGTTGTCGGTTGAAACTCCTGATCTTGAACATTACAGAATCATTAATTGATGTTGCCTTGAAGTGCCAATTACAGTTTTCACCAACGCATATAAGCCAGCAGCTACAAAAAAAAATACATTTTAATAAAGGTTATCAATGTAGATGTAACAAAAGGACTGTTTTAACATAAAGTAACACACTATACAATATAACTACAATTCATCTACAATGTTTGAAAACCACATATCACAAGGAAAATACTGTTTATAATGATCTTTTCACCATTCAGATCTTCATACCTTCTGTGGCTAGATCTTTTAACCCTGAATTGGAACTTGTGCATGACAGAATAATGCTTAATTGCAGTTGCAATTGTTTGATTGTCTTGATACACTTGTCCTTCTTCAATAACAATTTGTGTACCTTCAGTTATTATTTCACTTTGATATTCCTCTATAACGGAAGAGGCTGGCATATCAAGTAACTTTAGTGTCCCGGACGAACCTGCATGAAAATAAAGATAAACAGTGCCATTACAATTTTGTAGAATCTTTGTAGATAAGTTGTAGATGAAGAGAAAATTTTGCAGTCAACATTTGTTTCCACATAGATTGTAGTTTAATTGTAGTATAAATGTAGTAATTTTGTAGATACCCTTAAAATAATACTGCTATATACATACTTAAACTGATATGTAATTTATTTGTAGGTAAATATAGGTATTTTGTAGATATTCACATAAAATTAGAATTTCAAAGAATTTGAAACATAACAAACCTGAACTTGTGTTCTCATCGGTGATACTCAATTTCATATTGAACTCTCGTACACTTATACATAACAGATATGATCCTAAGTTTTTATTCTCCTTTTTTGTCTCCATATATACACGAACACCCATATCGTTCCTAATCTCCATTGGAGGACAATTCTCGTTCACAATGTATTTGATTTCTATAATTTTTTCCGAAGTATCAATCATTAATTGCTCTGCAATTGTAGAAACCAACACACTGTAACTGGCATCCTCATCGATCACAATGCCATCTACCTGAAAATCTCTAAATCTGGCATAGCTATCCCAATTTCCATTCAATTGTAGCATAATTGGGATTTTGGACATAATTGCGTTTTTTTGAAGAAGAATTGTTGAATATTTTGTCGCCTTTTTTATTTGTGGATTGAGGAAAAAAGTCGAAGAACAGAGTATCGGCAGAACAGAGTAGCTACAATTTGATTTGAATTTGTTGAATATTTTGTCGTTTTTTGTGTTTGTTGATTATGAAAAAATATCGACGAACAGAATTTTTGCAGAATTATTTGATTTGAAATTGAAGATAACGTCGAATTCGTGATTTCCGTTTCAAATTAGATATTAACGTCGCTAGAATCAATTAGAATATTTAGTCCCAGATTTGTAGGCGCCTAATTTGGAAGGAATCTGCGCGTAATACTGGGTATTTAATGAAAGGTATAAATTTTGTAAAAAAAATTGTAGACATGACGGGTAATTATGAAACTGTGCATATTTTTTATAATAAGATTTCATATATGATATAGGAAAGAAAAAATCTCTTTTATTTTCTCTAGAATTAGTTTACAAATATAGATTTCTAACATGATATCACAATTCGACGCTTTATGCAAGTCAAGGAAACAACAGCAGAGCCCATTTTATTCTTATTTTAAAATAAAATCACAAAATATTTCGATATGCATTTTAATGTACATCATTATTGTCCAAGCCAACATAGAGTTTCAATCATCAAGTTTGAACTATTACTATCTTGTTTATAGCAAATGAGTTGTATCACCATGTTATAAGATAAGTGGTGGGAATCGTGAACCCTATTATAAGGGAATTCCTAGACGACAACGAGAAGAGTCATGTGAGAGTAAAAGCTGGAGAACTAATGGGGAGGGGTGGGGGGTTGATATTATCCGCCTAGCTAGGGTCTTTAATATCTGTAGTTGATTAAATAGTATTACTCTTGGCCTTTTATTTTGTACACGATTTTATTTATTTATTTATTTCTAAAACAAAGGTGGTACACAGTTCAAAAGTTAGTAAGCACAAAGAGTTTGTATTCTATGGGTCCCCCCAACTTTTCTCCATGGAATTAAAGGTCGATCAATAAAATAGGTCATGAGTTTCTCCTTTTGTCGGCACATTTTTTCTTTCATCAAGAGTTAAGATAGTTATTACGCCCACGTATACTACTATGAGATTGTTGAGCTGCTTGCCTGACTTCATTGAATTGTTACTGAAATTAAGTTGGCAAGTGTTACAATTTTGTAGGGAGCATTGTGTTGAAATTTTTCTCTTTTTTCACGTTTAATTCATTCAAGCTACTTACTTCTATTTTTGGTTAAGTGAGGTATTGGGATGTCGAAAATCTCAAACATTTTACATTTACCCTCGTCAATACCTCCCCCCCCCCCCCAAAAAAAAAGAACCTTGGAAATATAATGTATAAGTGACCAGTTTGCTTTTTGATTTTGGTTCAAAATAAGTGTCCATTTATATAATCAAAAAAGAATTCAATTTGTTTTTACAAAATAATCTTTATGTACATATCCCTAAAAAGTTTTCTTACTCCTCACATTAAATATTTAATTAATGGTAGTTTAGTCATACCAAGTATTTTTATATAGAATTTAGTATTTTCTTAATGAGCATGTTAAAAGTAAATTAATCACTTATTGCGGACCGGAGGAAGTATATTATTAATCTTGATAAACTCCAAAAATTAGGGGACTTGATCTTGACATTACGGGACTTTGATCTTGAACGTGTGTGTTCCAGAAAATATAAATAGAACTATTGCAGAGATTGGACTTTGGAGTCTCTATCCGATAGCTACAACTCCAATTCACCTTATATTTGTTATTTATCTGTATTGCCGTGAAATAGATAAGACAATAAACTTTTCTAAAAAACAGAAACAGAAAGTTAGTAGCACTAGAACGTCAAAATAAATTTTAAAAACAGTATAGGAATAAATTAAGCCCACTGAATATATAGTGTGTCCTTAAGGAACTTATTCCCCTCAAGTATCCGAGGTTTTGGAATATATCCTCCCAGGATAGAACGATTTAACTCACCGGAGTGTTCGTACCAAAAACGCCGGTGAACAACGAACCACTCGAAGACTGTAAAACACACTGGAATTTTTATTTGCAGAAGAAGAAGAAGATGATCAGAAAATTTCGTAAGTAAGTATTATGAGATTTGAAGGAATATTTATAGTCAATTTGGCACTGTTTCTGAAAAGGTTTGCAACCTTTCAGAACATCCACAACTATTGAAACAGGTGGAGAAATATTGCGGGAAAAAAAGTTGACTTTGGTCAACATTTTTGGTAAAGGGACCCGGACCCGGACTCGTGATTTGACGGCCCCGAAGGGTCCGTAGGAAAATATGGGACTTGGGCTTATGCCCGGAATCGAATTCCGAGGTCCCAAGTCCGAGAAATGAATTTTTAAAAGAAATTATTTTTTGAAAAATATAAAGGTTTTTGAAAGTGAAATGTTAGGTGAAACCTGTGGTATTGGGCCCGTATTATGGTTCCGGAGTCCGCTACAAGTTCGATATGATTTATATGTGTTGTCTGTAAAGTTTGGTAAGAAATGGAATCCATTTGACGTGATTCGGATCATACATGCAAAATTTGATGTTTAAAGAAGTTTTGAGAATTTTCATGGAATTTGAGGTTTAATTCGTTGTTTTTTGATAGTTAATTTCACGAATAAGTCCGTAGGATAGTTTTGAGGTTGTGTGCATATTTGGCTTGTAGCCCCGAGGGCTCGAGTGAGTTTCGGGTAGGCGTCAGGGTGTTAAAACTTAGAAAAATCTGGTGTATTTTCTCATTTATGGTGTCTGGTGTTGAGTGCTATGCGATCACATAGGTTCATTCGCGATCGCATAGCACAGTGTGAAGGGGGATAATCTGTGTTGCTATGCGATCGCATAGTTTTGTCCGCGACCGCAAAGGGATGTAGGTTGGTTGGGGCTGGGTAGGTTGTACTGTGCGACATTTCATTATTCGCGATCGCGTAGGGTGAGGGTCAGTGTTCAATGCGATCACATACTCTAAGTCGCGATCGCGGAGCTTTGGAGTCTGTCCACTATGCGATCGCATTCCTTCACTCGCGATCGCATTGGTATAAAATCCGCCCAGTTATTTTAAACTCAAAAATATAATACTCACATCGGATTTCCATCATTTTTCATGAACTTCTTCTTCTGTACACTTCTTGGGCGATTTTTGAAGAGAAATTTCACCAAAGCTTCATAGGTATGTAATCCTAAACTCGTTTTCTTCCATTTTTGTCAACACTCATTAGATTTCTAGGCCTAAAACATGAGATTAAGGGTAGAAAATTAAAGATTTGGGTAAAGTTAGAGCTTTTTGATTATTTGGGAATTTGACCTCGTTTTGGGGTCGGATTTCAAAATAAATTATATGTTTGGGCTCGTGGGTGAATGGGTAATCGGGTTTTGGTCCGAACCTCGTGTTTTGACCAAGCGGGCCCGGGGTCGATTTTTGAATTTTTGGGAAGAATGTTGGGAAATCTATAATTAAGCATTGGAATTGAATTGTTTAGCATTTATTGATGTTATTGAGTCGATTATGTCTAGATACGATAGATTTGGAGTCGAGCTCGAAAGGAAAAGCGGTGCTTGAGGCTTGATTTGGATAATTGGAGTCGAGGTAAGTATTTGGCCTAACCTTAGCTTGAGGGAATAGGTATTGAGTCTTAATTGCTACGTGTTTATTCCATGTTCAATGTATAGGTGAGATGACGAGTACCTATATGTTGTTGTCAAGCATGACCGTGAGTCCAATATTGTGAATTATGTAGTTTTCATTGATATTTACCGTGTTATGGATTAAATTTCAACTTATGGTTATTCATTTGATGGAAGTTCTTAGTTATGAGTACTGTTGAGTAGTTGATCGGTTGAGGAATATTTTGTTGAATTATACACCTGTGTAGGATTGGTTATAGCTGTGTCCCTTGTCGGGACGATATTATTCTTGTTGATTATTCCTGTACATTTATGGTTTCTTATTGTTGAATTTCTTGCCAAACTGTTGTTTATGTTGTTTATACACGAGGGGACATTTTGTGCCATGTTTATGTTGTTTATGCACGAGGGGACATTCTGTGCCGTGTTATTGATATTTATGCACGAGGGGACATTCTGTGCCGTGTTTGTGATATTTATGCATGAGGGGACATTCCGTGTCATGTTTATGTTGTTTATGCACGAGGGGACATTTCGTGCCATATTTATGTTGTTTATGCACGAGGGGACATTCCGTGCCATATTTATGTTATTTATGCACGAGGGGACATTCCGTGTCGTGTTATGATACCTATGCACGACGGGACATGTCGTGCCGTTTTCTTGTCACTTGTCTATTTCGTATTGTTATTCTCGTTATTTTCTTTTTTGATATTTAAATTGTTGCCTCGTTCCGTCATTTAAGTTATTGCTACCCCTTTTCCCCCAGCATGTTTTTCCGTTCTTTTACTTAATTGTTTACTTCCTGTCGTTATTTCTGTTATATATTATTGAATTGCACAGGTGTTTATTATTTGTCGTGTCCTAGTCTCGTCACTACTTCTCTGAGGTTAGGCTCGACACTTACTCAGTACATGGGGTCGGTTGTACTGATACTACACATGCACATCTTTATGTTGTGCAGATCCTGGTACCGGTCCCAATGGACACTGATCGAAGAGGCTTCCTTCTGTCCACCAGGAGACACTGAGGTAGTCCTGCAGGCATCCGCAGGCCTTGGGGTCACCTCTTATCTCACTTCTTTTCCTGTCTTTATGTATTTCCGAGACAATAGTACTTTTTATATTCGGACCTTTATTTGTAGCAATCATAGTCAGTCCGTGAAATTGTGACACCAAATTCTGGGAGTTGTTATTATGGATTTGTGATAATTATGGAATTAAGTTGATAGATTTCGTTTCTTCCGCACCTTTATTACTATTTGTTCTTGTATATCACTTTTTGAATGCTAAATAATAAAGGAACAAGTTAGAATAATCGGTTACGTTGGCTTGTCTAGCGGGTTCAACGTTAGACGCCATCACAAACCGACGGTGGGATATCGGGTCGTGACAGTTAAGTTTTAGGAAGCTTTCCCATTAAGGATCACTAAAGTTCACCCGTAGTTAGGGGTGTTTGTCGGTAGGTACGGTACGATATTTAGATATTTCGGGTCGATTTTAAGTATTCGATTTTTAAAAATGATATACCAATATTGTATCTCATTAAATGCGGTATTATTCGATTTTTCTTCTTTCGGTTTCGGTTTTTTCGGTTCGGTAACTTCGATTTATTTGGTTTGAATACAGACTAGTACGTAGAGTCATAGATTTAATATTCTTAATTAAAGTACTCAAAAGTACAAAACTAATAACGTTTGTTGACAAAAAATTTGTCCAAAAACAACAAATATCAACCCAGAGAAAGAAAACTGTACCTAAAGGAATAAATTTGATCATTAATAATGTCTTGTTACTTGCTTAGAGTTAGTTGATGAACTTAGTGAATAAATGGCAACAAAATTTTAGATAGTTTATATCTATGTTATAATTAATAATATGTGTATTGTGAAATACAATATATATTTCGATACAACATCAATATTTCAGTATTTCATTCTAAAATACCAAATGCCATACCTATTATTGTTTTTTTTAAATTAAACCAAATACCATACAGAATACTAAAATATCGAATACTAAATACCAAACTTTTCGATTTCGGTACGGTAATTCGGTATTTACCAAATTATGCACAGCCCTACCTGTAGTGCAAAGATTTTTTTATCTAATGGTTGTATACGGGTAAGATCGGGGGCAAAGTTTTCCCCGGTTCCCCGATAAGAGAACGAAGGGGAAACAAAAATCGACATGATCATAATCGAGGTCAGCCTGTCAGGATCCCCCCATATCGAGACCCGGAAAAAATGAATGATGTATTTGAGATCGGACACGGTAAAGCGACGTACCGCGAACCAAACATGGCTTTTGGACCTCGGAAGACACGGTGAACAGTTATGCATGACGGATAGGGAACCGTAATATCACCCTTAACCGAATATTACGTCGTGAACCCCATTCGATGTCAATTATAGATCAACAATTACTGGAAGAAGAAGATTTTTACCTTTTATAAGTTCAGTTGGAACTTTAACTATGGTCCTTTTTCTTATTGACACTTTACTCTTTCTTCTCTAACTAGAATTTTATTTTCCTGATGTATCTCAAATAATTTTTCTAAGTGATACAAGATTACAAGAGAACTCTAATGAAGTATTAAAGAGCTTAATTTTTGTAACACAAATAACTAAGATCGTGGGTTAGGGCGAAAGGATATAGAGAAGATAAAATTGATCAAAAAATTCCTGCTCCCGACATAGTTAATTGGAGCAATCAAATTTCAAGAGGAGATATACCAAAATTCAACTGATAGCGTGATGACTAAAAGAATAGAAATAGAGTTTGTTTGAAAGTATGCCTTTTGAATTTACTCATAAAAGATCTTAGGGTTATGCGAGAATGCTAGTTTTGGTATATCTGGATGTATAATTTTATTGAAAAATTAATATTTTCCAAATATGTATGTATTGCTATTGTTAGTGTTACCACCAAAGGTTGGTACAACGGATGGGGTTGCGTGCTCATTTCTTAATCACTTTGAGAATTTTTTTGATAGGGAGTGCTAACCCTTTAAATTGGGTCCTATCCAACGCGAATCCGAATATAGTCGGGTTCTAATATCGAACGTCGGATGAAAAATAAAAAAATTAACTATTCTTAGTGTATATATTTAATTAAAAAAATATCAAATACTTATCCAACTCACGTGCAGAAAGACTAGTTATGTCAAAACATGAATAATTCGTGAGATGTGAAGTTGCAAAGTAATGCAAACTCAAATGCATTACGCAGCCTCAAAGATAAATACTTGGAGGATATGCAAATACCAAAAACTCGGAAGAAGACATTTTTTTGCCACGACTAAGAAGGTTTCATTGCGTATGGATCTCTACTTCTTATTGTATTTTTCTCTGAATAAAAAGACAAATCATTTTCATTAAAATAATTTTCATTCCATCTGCTTCTAATGTGGACTTCAGATTTGATTCACTTTGGCAGATGGAAGCACGAGAGAAGCATTTGTCGCTAAATACAGAAGCATTTGGTGCATGGTGTTTTATATTAGACAAATCAGATGATCTGTACTTCAACCTCTCAATTTTCTTTCAAGTTTTCTAATTGAGGGGTTGGATCGCTGACCTCTTAATATATATATTTTTTGCTCCCGGATTAGTCCGTTTTGAAACCCCTCTATGCATGGGCGGAGCTAGGTTGACGAAAGGAGGTTCGACAGAAAATTACACTATATATATACAATCATGTTTCTCTATAACATCTCTATATAACAATCATTCACTATAAATGCTAAGTTTTTCTTGGAACCAATTTTGATATGTTAAAATATATAGTGACAGATTCAAAATTTATAAATTGTGGATGCTCAACTATTTTTAATTTGAAGTTCACGAAGAGAGATGAGTGCTCAACAATAATTTTGTGTGCATCATTAATCTCTCTATATGAATAAATAGCGAACTACTCCAAAGTAATGGGTGCTTAGCACGCGTAGCACCCATACCTATCAATGTAGTTCCGTCGTCATAGTATATGTCTTCTATAATAACGTTTTACAGTATCACAATAAACAAGAATGTTATAAAGAGATTTGAATGTTATTAGGTTAAAATGAATTAATACACCAATTACTTATAGTCAAGCTTGAAAAGATGAAAACTCGATTATTTTCTTTCAATATCTCCTTTTCTCTCTCTCTACGAGCATCTTCTAGAATCTTCAGCATCTTCCATGGAAGGAGATCTGAAGCTCGATCTTCTTCCTAAATTCTAACATGGTATCAGAGCGGAGGTTTGTTTGACGGTCACACTTTCCTATCGCTCTCTATCTCTTCAACTACTGAGCGATTTAGGGCTTTTCTCTCTTTTCTTCATAAGTCAAAATTTGGGGAAAATATGAATCGGGTTGGTATTTGGTGCATGCAGTGACGAATTGTTCATAGACAAGAGAAATTCAGTTGTTCTCCATGGCAATTACAGAGCAGATTGACGAAACGACCACCACGGCGACAAATCAGACGGTGATCGACGCTAGTTGTTCTCTCTACATACATCCCTCCGATAGTCCTGGTTCCTCACTCGTTCCGGTTCCATTCGACGGAATTGGATATCGCTCCTGGAGAAGAAGTGTACTCAGGCTCTCTCTGTGAAAAACAAGTTAGGCTTTATCAACGGTGACAGTGGAAGGCCTAATGTAACGTCTCCACACTTTCGTCAATGGGAGTGGTGCGATGATATGGTCACCTCATGGATCTTAAATTCTCTGTCCAAGGATATCGCCGACAGTGTTGAATATGTGAATAATTCTGTTGAATTGTGGAAGGAATTGGAGGATCGATATGATCAGACGAACGGGGCTAAATTGTATAAAATTCAGAAAGAGATCAATGATTTGAGTCAGGGAATGCTTGATATCACTGGATACTACACGAAAATGAAGAAGCTTTGGGAGGAATTGAATACTCTGAGCGTCAAAACTCACTGTAGTTGTGTGTGCACCTGTGGGGCGAAGGAAAGTATGCATAAAGCGGAACAAGATAGAAGACTAATATAATTGCTAATGGGACACAATGAGATCTACACTATTGTTCGAGGGAGTATACTTATGATGAATCCTCTGCCGTCTATGGCACATGCTTTTGCTCTCCTGATACAAGAAGAAAAACAAAGGGAATTTAAGATGAGAAACTAATTGAATGTCGATTCCACGGCATTGAATGTCAACCTAGGAGGGAAAAGCTTCAGGACAAACTATTCTTCTGGAACTGGGAATCAAATTGCGAGTAGCAGACCTCGACCTTTTTGTGACAATTGTAAACGACAAGGCCACACTAAGGACAAATGCTATAAGTTGCATGGATATCCTCAGGGACCTAATCAAGGACCACAACAATACAAGCAGAATTTTCAAGGATACAATAACAACGTGAGATTCAACAGAGGAAATAATGTTGTAGCTAATGCAGTCACAAATATGGAAAAGGGAGAAGAAGTAAGCCACCAGGGAGAAAAGCAAGGTGTGAGCCTTTCAAAGGAACAGTACGGGCATATTGTCAACCTGTTGCAGCATTTTCAGATGGGAAATAATGGAGAAAATCTTGCCGGAGCAAACATGTCTAGTGGAGCATCAGTGAACTTTGCAGGTATGATAGCTTGCACCTCTTCAATTGATTTTGATAATCCGTCATGCAAGTGTTTTAGTGCAAAAGCTGACTTGTGGATTTTAGATTCCGGGGCATCACACCATATGACCTTTGATAAAACTCACCTGCAGAATATAGTAAGCCTACCATATCCTTTGCTAGTTAAACTTCCAAATGGTTATAAAGTCAAAGTAACTGAAATTGGAAATGTATTCTTGACACCTAAGATTGTCTTATATAGAGTCTTGTTTATCCCATCTTTCAAATTTAACCTAGTGTCTATCAGTTCCTTAGCTATAAATCTCAAATGCATTGCATCCTTCTCTGATACTTCCTGTCTGCTGCAGGCCCCTTCACTGAAGAGGCCTCTGGAGATTGGTAAGTTGTATGATGGATTATACTTCCTCTGTTCCAAGTGCCTGAAAAAGGGTAGTTCTACACCTAAAAAAGGTTGTGTTTTTCCTTGTCTTTCTATTCATACTGATGATATAAGTGATGTACACTGTCTTTCCCAACCATACAATCCATCTCCTATTGTAAATAACTCCATTTACAATAATAATGAAGACAGTTCTTTTGGTTTGTCTGTTGATACATATATCAGTGATAGTATAGATCTATTGTGGCACCTTAGACTTGGTCATGTACCCTTTAGTAAGATGAAAGGAATATCTGCCATCCCTGCAACTTTTTCTGCCAAACAACCCTTGTTGTGTAATATTTGCCCTATGGCCAGACAGGCCAAATTACCTTTTCCTCAGAGAACAACTGAGACCAAACAAAATTTTGAAATACTTCATGTGGATTTGTGGGGTCCTTATCATGTGACCACACACAACAATTTCAAATACTTTCTTACCCTGGTAGATGATTATAGTAGATCCACTTGGACACACCTTTTGAGTTGCAAAAGTAATGCCCTTCAAGTACTAAAGGCATTTGTAAGTATGGTAGAAAACCAATTCCAAACCACCATAAAATGTATAAGGTCTGACAATGGTCTGGAATTCACCAGTAATGAAGCAATTTCCTTCTTTAAATCAAAGGGGATAAACCACCAGAAAACATGTCCCTACACCCCACAACAAAATGGAGTGGTTGAGAGAAAACATAAATATCTTCTAGAAGTAGCTAGGGCACTACTTTTCCAATCTAAACTACCATTGAAATATTGGGGAGAGTGCATTCTCACAGCAACCTTCCTAATTAACAGACTCCCAACAACTCCATTAAAGAACAAATGCCCTTTCGAACTCCTATACAAGAAAAGGCCCAATTACTCTTATTTGAAGAGTTTTGGATGTTTATGCTATCCCACTGTACCAAAGCCACTTAGAGACAACCTTGAACCAAGAATTACTCCACATGTCTTTGTAGGATATCCTTTTGGTACGAAGGGGTACAAAGTACTAAGTCTAGCTACTAAGAAGATACATATCTCTAGAGATGTTTCCTTCTATGAATCAATTTTTCCATTCACTCTCAATCCTACTGTGAACAACATCCCACCAGTTTTCACCAATACTCTATTCACTGATAATTCACCTGATCATACTAAAGTTTGTATCCCCCATAATTTCAGTAGTCAGGGTAACAACAACTCCTCAGATTCTGATACACCACCACTTACTCCTTCATTTGTCTCTTCCTCACATGATACACATACTCCAACTCAATTTCTTCAAGATATGATTGTCCCTCAACAGTCACCAGAGGAACCATTAATTTCCAGAAGACCCCATAGAGAACATAAGTTGCCTTCACACTTGAATGATTATGTTTGCAATATACCAAACCTGAAATCTAATTCCAACTTCTCTTTGCATGCCATGTTCTCCCACAATAATCACCACATCACTTCTGATGCCCTACATCCTAATAGTCAGCATATTGTAAAGAATATTTGTAATGATAGAGAACCAACTTCATATGAAGAAGCAACTTTATATCCTGCTTGGCAAAGTGCCATGACACATGAATTTGAACCCTTGTATGCTAATAACACATGGGATTTAGTCCTTTTACCTAAAGGAAAACAAGCTATTGGATGTAGATGGGTGTATAAAGTAAAGCATAGAGCAGATGGTAGTGTAGAGAGATACAAAGCAAGGTTAGTAGTTAAGGGATATACCCAGCAAGCTGGTGTAGACTACACAGAGACCTTTTCACTTGTAGTCAAGATGACTACTGCCAGGTCCCTCATTGCCATAGCAGCAAAGAAAAAATGGCACATTTCACAATTGGATGTGAACAATGCATTTCTTCATGGAGATTTGCATGAGGAAGTGTATATGCAAGCCCCTCCCGGCCTTGAGATACAGTCTCAGGGTTTAGTTTGCAAGCTAAACAAGTCCCTTTATGGACTGAAACAAGCAAGCAGACAATGGTATGATAAACTGACTGAAGTTCTGTATTCAAGGGGCTATACACATTCCATGCATGACTACTCTTTATTCCACAGAAAGCAGGGTTCTTCCATTATTTTTGTAGCAGTATATGTAGATGATGTGTTGCTTACAGGGACTGATTCTGAAGAAATCAGTCAACTCAAGGTGTTTCTACATGACAGATTCAGAATTAAGGACTTAGGCCAGTTGCATTATTTTTTGGGGTTAGAGATTCTTTATAAGTCAGATGGCATCATTATTTTCCAAAGGAAATTTGTCTTGGACTTATTGAAAGAGTATGAATGTCTTCACTCTCCAGCATTGTCTTCTCCCTTAGATCCTACAGTGAAATTGAAAGCAAAGGAAGGGGCTACATTGCTTGATCCTACCTTCTACAGGAAGCTGATTGGAAAGCTAAATTTTCTCACAAATACTAGATTAGATATAGCATATGGAGTTCAACATCTAAGTCAATTTATGCAAGATCCTAGGGAACCCCATTTGCAAGCAGCCTATCGTATGTTAAGATACTTGAAAAAAAACCCTACTTTGGGACTATACTCCAGCAATACAGATGATTTTTTGATAAATGCCTATTGTGATTCTGACTGGGCAGCCTGCCTAGACTCTAGAAAGTCAGTGTCTGGTTATGTTGTATTCCTAGGTGGCAGCCCCATCAGCTGGAAATCCAAGAAACAGGAAACCATATCTCTATCTTCAGCAGAGGCAAAATACAGAGCTCTCAGAAAAGTTGTTGGGGAACTTGTTTGGCTCTCCAGATTGCTTGAAGAACTCACTGTGCCAATTAGTTTGCCTATACATGTACACTGTGATAGTCTCTCTGCTCTACACATTGCCAGGAACCCTGTGTTCTATGAACGGACCAAGCACATTGAAGTAGACTGTCACTTTGTGCGTGCCAAACTCCAGGATGGACTCATTTCTCTGCATCATATTGGTACTGGACTGCAATTAGCAGATGTACTCACGAAAGCTCTTACTGGGATTAAACATTGCTCTGTACTTGGCAAGTTGGGTGTGGTTTCCTCACATCCAACTTGAGGGGGGTATTAAGAGACTAAATATTTATCATTGTATTGTTGTATAGGTGTATGTTGAGTCAACATTAGTTGTATTAGTAGTCAGCATTTTATTACAAGTACATATACTGAGTTATACATATTATTCAGTCATGTAATTCATTTTACAATTTCAATTGATTTCCAGTGTCTCCTTTTCTCTCTCTCTACGAGCATCTTCTAGAATCTTCAGCATCTTCGATGGAAGGAGATCTGAAGCTCGATCTTCTTCCTAAATTCTAACAGAATTTACAATTGATTTGATTGGGACATCAAATGATCCCGACCCCTCTTTTACAAATTTGAATATTATTGAAGTCTATTGACTAGTGAATAATTGGTTCGCTTTACAACCCTAATTGAAACATAGTTCAATAGTTTTCTGCAACTTGAGTTAACAGATAATGAAAGTGACATGTGAATATACCATTTTTGCACGTAAATTTGAGGATATGTAACATGACTTTGCAAGCTGTAGTTTGTTTTGAAATTATGTGAGATTTGTTTTGAAGTGATAGGTCTGGTTTCATAGTCCAACTATAAATCCAACCTTGATTATATCACCTCTACTTAATAAGCATCCCTCTTATATCGTCCCCTTTTGCATTGTCTTCATAAATCTCTTTCTACCACTTTTTTGTTTTTTGTTTTTTTGTTTGTTTTGATCTCTCTTTCTTCTTAAAGTAATTGACAAATTTAAGTAACCGATTATGTGTCTTTGAGATTTTCATTTACCAAAAAGGACCAAAAAAAATGCTTAAAAAATCAAAAAATTAGAGAAAAATGTTACTACGATACGTTCCCTTAACTTTTTAATTATCTATTTGAGTTTTGCATATTTAACTTCAATTTGTTCCTCCCTCCGGTCCAAATAAGTGATTTTTGGCTTTTTCTCATACAAATTAAAAAATTCACCATGTAACATTAATTAGCAATGAAAATGATCATATTACTCCCTTCGGTCCACAATAAGTGATCGATTTGATTTTTTATTTTGATCCAAAATAAGTGTCCATTTATATAATCAAGAAAAAATTCAATTTGTCTTTTCAAAATTACCTTTACGTACGTATCCCTAAAAAGCCTTTTACTCCTTACATTAGTTATGCTGCAACATTTAATTAAGGGTAGTTAGTGTTGGGTTTTTAAGCATTTAATGATTAATTAATGCTTAAAATAGGGTGAATGGGAAATGGAGGAAAAAATGAAATATTTGAGTTTTTCTCCTTAATTGTCCCACATAGGAAGAGGAAAAGATTTTTGATGGGTATATAAGCAATTGCTCTTCTCCTAACCAATAAAGAGTTGAGAAAAAGGCAAGCCTCGCGCCATCGTCGCCGTCGTCGCTCGCTCGCTCGGCTCGGCATCGGCCTCGGCCTCGAATTCGGATTTGGTCAAATGATCGAGAGATTAATTTTTGGACCAAATTTATTTGTTAATAGTAAATATTAACAGAAATGTTATTAAATATTTGTTTTAATAACAAAATATTAACTATAAATACAAGTCCATTCTCTCAGATTTTACATACTAATTTCTGAGTTCTCCTCCTTCTTTCTGCATACTTTAACTTCAAAGAAAGCAAGTAAGTGTGATTTGCTACCGAACTTTGAGTTCGCTGAAACACTGGGGTTTGAAGTACCACTACACCAGTGTGAAATTCGTTCTATCCTGGGAGGAAATAATCCATAACCTTGGGTACTAGGAGGGGATTAAATTCCTTAAGGAAACACTGTGAATTCAGTGGGCCTCGAATTGGGTTTTCATTAAGTTTACATTTCTATTTATGTTATTTTATTTTCTGCAGAATTGTTTTACAAATATAGATTTCTAACAAGCTAAAGGAATTTAATATTTTTCTGTATTTGTGTTATATTCACTGTGTCTGGAGTAAAAACCTTTGTGGGTTTTGGAGATTAAAATCTACGTGATTTTAACGTTTGTGTCATTCTTTTACAGAAATGACGAATGATAACGAAAACTAAGTTGTTCCGATGGTAACTGCCAATGCCTCAACGAGCCGAACAACACCGGTAGCATTGGCATCAGCTGAGAAACCCAGGAAATTTTTCGGGCTTGATTTCAAGCGCTGGCAGCAAAAGATGTTCTTCTACTTGACTACTCTAAGTCTCCAGAAGTTCATCAAGGAAGATGTTCCTGTGATGTTTGATGAAACTCTAGAGACTGAACACTTTCTTGTGATTAAGGCGTGGAAGCATTCAGACTTTTTGTGCAAAAACTATATTCTAAGCGGGCTGGAGGATGTTTTGTATAACGTCTACAGTGGCGTGGAAACGTCAAAAGAATTGTGGANTGCAAAGTTTTTGGACTACAAGATGGTAGATAGCAAGTCTGTTATTACCCAAGTCCAGCAATTGCAAGTGATTATTCATGATCTCCTTGCTGAAGGTATAAGTAAAATTAATACTAATATTGGTAGTATTAATTTTATTATGTTTACTAATAGAATTTTCATTGAAGGTATTGTTATCAATGAAGCATTCCAAGTAGCAGCCATGATTGAGAAGTTGCCTCCGTTGTGGAAGGACATCAAAAATTATTTGAAACGCAAACGCAAGGAGATGTCCCTTGAAGATCTCTTTGTTCGGTTGAGAATCTAAGAGGACAATAAAGCTGCTGACAGGAGAGGCCGTGGAAATTCAACAATAATGTGAGCAAATATTGTTGAAGATAACAAAAAGAGGAAGAAGACTTCTGGACCAAAATACAACGCAAGCAAGAAGCGGTTCAGTGCAAATTGCTACAACTGTGGAAAAATCGGACACAAATCTACGGAGTGTCGTGCTCCGAAGAAAGACAAGGAGAAGGGTCAAGCAAACATAGTTGAAAAGCATGATGATGTTGATGACTTGTGTGTCATGCTTACCAAATGCAACTTGGGGGGCAATCCTAAAGAGTGGTGGTTTGATTCTGGCGCCACTCGCCATGTTTGTGTTGTTAGAGAAGCTTTTGCTATTTATGCTCCTGCTGGACCCGATGAGACGATTTCTATGGGAAATGCTTCAAAGTCCAAGATTGAGGTTGTGGGAAGATATTCCTCAAAATGACTTCCGGCAAAGTGATGACTTTGAACAACGTCCTTCATGTTTCCGAGCATAGGAAGAATTTAGTCTCTACTGGACTTTTTGTTAAGAATGACTTTAAATGCGTATTTGTATCTGATAAGGTTGTAATAAGTAAGAACGAGATGTTTGTAGGAAAATGTTACCTTACCGAGGGCCTTTTCAAACTTAATGTAGTGGTTGTTGAAAGTAATAATAAAATTTCAGCTTCGTCTTACTTGCTTGAGTCAAATGAATTATGGCATGTACGTTTGGGTCATGTCAATTATAAAACCTTGCGGAAAATGTTTAATTTGGAAGTATTACCTGAGTTTGAATGCGACAAATCAAAATGTCAAGTATGTGTGGGATCTAAGTTAGTTAAACATCCTTATAAGTCAGTTGAAAGGAATTCAAATCCTTTAGACTTAATTCACACAGATATTTGTGACATGAAGTAAATACAATCTCGCGGTGGAAAGAAGTATTTCATAACTTTTATTGACTATAGTACTCGATATTGCTATGTTGACTTACTTAATAGTAAAGATGAAGCAATAGACGCATTCAAGCAATACAAAAGTGAAGTTGAAACGCAACTTAACAAGAAAATAAAAATGATAAGAAGTGATAGAGGTGGTGAATATGAATCTCCTTTTGAAGAAACATGTCTAGAATATAGAATTATTCATCAAACAACAGCCCCTTACACATCCCAATCCAATGGGATTGCGGAAAGAAATAATCGTACATTAAAGGAGATGATGAACACGTTGTTGATAAGTTCTGATTTGCCACATAACTTGTAGGGGAAAGCCATTCTTACGGCTAATCGAATATTAAATCGAGTGCCCCATAGCAAAAAACAATCTATTCCATACGAAAAATGGAAAGGAAGGAATCCCAACTTGAATTATTTTAAAGTGTGGGGGTGTTTGACAAAAGTGCAAGTTTCTAAACCCAAAAGGGTAAAAATAGGACCGAAAACCATTGATTGTGTTTTCATAGGACATGCGACTAATAGTAAAGCATATCGATTTCTGGTATATAAATCAGAAAATTCCGACATTTATAATAATACGGTTATAAAATCAGATAATGCTCAGTTCTTTGAAAAAATATATATCCGTATAAAAAGGAATGTGAGTCGATTTGTGAAGGATCTAAACGACCTCAGAAAGAAACAAAAGAAAGTACACTTAATCAGGAGGATCCAAAACGTAGTAAACGTCAAAGAACGTCTACTTCACTTGGACCAGATTTTCTGACTTTCTTATTGGAAAATGAACCTCAAACATTTAAAGAAGATATGTCTTCTTCGGAATCATTGTTTTGGAAAGAGGCAGTCAATAGTGAAATAGAATTCAGATTGAACAACCAAACATGAGAATTGGTTGATCTTCCTCCTAGAAATAAACCGTTGGGTTCTAAATGGATCTTTAAGAGGAAAATGAAAGATAATGGCAGTATTGACAAATTTAAGGCAAGACTTGTGGTCAAAGGATATAGACAACGAGAAGGTCTTGATTATTTCGATATATACTCTCCAGTTACAAGAATTACGTCCATACGAATGTTGGTAGCGTTAGCTGTAGTTTATGGTCTTGAAATTCATCAAATGGATGTTAATACGGCCTTCTTAAATGGAGAGTTGGAGGAAGAAATCTACATGGAACAACCTGAAGGGTTTGGATTCCACGTAAAGAAAAGAAGGTATGTAGACTTGTTAAGTCCCTTTACGGACTAAAACAAGCACCCAAACAATGGCATGCGAAATTTGACCAAACAATGTTGTCAAATAGTTTTAAAATAAATGAGTGTGATAAATGTGTGTTCATTAAAAATGCTCGAAATCACATAGTCATTGTTTGCTTATATGTGGATGATATGATGATAATGAGTAATGACATTGCCAACATAAATGCTACTAAACGCATGTTAACTGACAAGTTTGATATGAAAGACTTGGGAGTTGCTGATTTAATTCTGGGAATTAAGATCCATAA
>ML249820.1:1169-37335 GCA_005239495.1 Nicotiana undulata
CCCCCCCCCCCCCCCCGCACCCACTTTGAGCTGGTCCCCTACCTCTACCTCAGCCTCGACCCCTGGTAATCATCAGGCCAATTTCCTTTGGCTTTCTCTAACTGTTTCTTTAGGTTGTTGATGATAACTTTATTCGTTGATTCAGCTTGCCCATTAGCCACGAGATGATACGGCATTGAAGTAATCCATTTGATTTACCAGCTTTTGAAGAATTATGTGATTTGCGAGCCTATGAATTGTGGGCCATTATCACATACGATCTCCTTGGTATTCCAAAACGACATATTATATATCGCCATAAGAAGCTTTTAACTTCTTTTTCTCTCACCTGTTTGAAAGCTTCCACCTCTACCCATTTTGTAAAATAGTCGATTAGTACGAGTAAGAACTGTACCTTTCCTTTAGCTGCAGGAAGGGGTCCCACTATATCCATGACCCACTTTATGAACGACCATGGTGATATTATTGGGTGTAGTAGTTCTGTTGGTTTATGCATGTTGTTAGCGAATCGTTGGCATTTGTCGCATTTGGATACGAAGCCCTCAACTTCTTCTTCCATCTTAGGCCAATAGTACCCAACTCTTATTAGGGTTTTGACTAAGGATCTAGCTCCTACATGATTTCCACAGTGTCCTTCGTGGACTTCTCTCATCACGAACTTCGTTTGGTTAGGTCCGAGGCATTTTGCTAGTGGACCTCTAAACATCTTGTGATATAAAGAATTGCGAATGAGGCAGTATCGTGCAGCTTTTCGGCGAAGTGCTTGAGCCGCTTTTTTGTCTTCGGGTATGGTACCATTCTGCAAAAAAATTAAAATTTTGTTTCTCCAATCCCATGTTAAATTGTTAAAAGTTACCTCATTTTTATCTTGATCTATCGCTGAATGGAACAGATGGACGACAATTGTATTGTCTTCATTTGTTACTTCTGTAACTGCTGCGAGGTTAGCCAATGCATCTGCTTCTGCATTTTCTTCTCTAGGTATTTGTATTACCTTCCACGTTTTGAATTGCCTTACGAGATCTCGTGCCTTTTCCAGATATTGTTGCATCCGAGCCTCTCGAGCAATATAAGTCCCCTGCATCTGATTTATTACCAACTGAGAGTCACTTTTGATTACGATTTGCTCAATTGAGAGTTCTCGTGCCAGTTCCAGCCCTGCAATGACAGCTTCGTACTCTGCTTCATTGTTAGTTATAGGATAACATTTGATAGCTTGTCGTGTCTTTTCACCCGTAGGTGATATTAAGACTATGCCTAAGCTAGCACCTTTTACATTAGAAGAACCATCAGTAAATAGGGTCCATACACCCGGATTAGCAGCATTAAAGAGGTGTAACTATTTTTTCACTTCAGAGACAATGCTATTACTAAAATCAGCGACAACATCAGCTAAAATTTGAGACTTTATTGCAGTCCTAGGCTGATATATTATGTCATGCTCGCTTAATTCTATGGCCCACTTAGCTAATCTTCCTGATAGTTCTTGTTTCTGCAGTATATTTCTTAATGGATATGAGGTCACAACAGTTATTGGATGACATTGAAAATATGGTCTTAACTTTCTAGACGCCATGATTAGAGCTAAGGCTAATTTTTCTAGATGTGGGTATCTAGTTTCAGCATCTAGCAATGTCTTGCTTACATAATAAATAGGAGATTATTTACCTTTATCTTCCTTTACCAATATTTCACTTACGGCGATTTCTGCAACGGCAAGGTAGATGTATAGCCTCTCCCCTTCCTTTGGCTTTGATAGCAACGGGGGTTTTGATAGATAAGATTTCAGATCTTTGAGAGCATGTTGACATTCTTCAGTCCATTCGAACTGGTTTTGCTTCTTGAGAACTGAAAAGAATTTATAACTTTTTTCGGTAGATCTGGAAATAAATATACCTAAGGCTGCAATTCTTCCTGTTAGTCTTTGAACTTCCTTTTTGTTCATAAGTATATCAGGTATTTCTTTTATAGCTTTAATTTGAGTATTTACTTCTATTCCTTTATTTGATACAAGGAAACCCAAACATTTACCTGATTCTACGCCAAAAACGCATTTTTCTGGATTCAATTTCATATTATACCTGCGTAAAATTTCAAAGGTAATAGAGAGGTTCTGGAAATGGTCTTCCGCATGTGTTGATTTTACCAGCATGTCATCGATGTAAACTTCCATCGTCTTCCGCAGATGTTCTTGGAACATCTTGGTCACTAGCCTTTGATAAGTGGCTCCAACATTTTTTAATCCAAAAGGCATGACTTTATAACAATAAGTCCCCCTGTTTGTAATAAAGGAAGTTTTTTCCTCGTTTGAGGGATTTATTTATATCTGATTATAACCAGAATATGCATCTAGAAAGCTTAACAATTCATGACCTGCGGTGGAATCAATTATTTGATCTATATGTGGTAATGGGAATGAATCTTTGGGGCATGCTTTATTTAAATCAGTGTAATCTACGCATACTCTCCATTTACCATTCTTTTTAGGCACTACCACAGTGTTAGCTAACCAGTTAGGGTATGTTACCTCACGTATTGAACCAATTTTCAAGAGCTTTTGTACCTCTTCGTCAATCACTTGGTTCTTGAATGGTCCTTACTTTCTTTTCGTCTGCTTAATAGGTACATAAGGATGGATCTTCATTTAGTTTATGAGTCATCACTTCTGGTGGTATATCTGTCATGTCTGAATGGGACCATGCAAAGCAATCGACATTAGCTTTTAAATAATCAATTAGCTTACCTCTTCGGTTTGAGCTTAGCCTCGTGCATATGTGAACTTTCTGTTCAGGCCTTTGTTCGAACAAGGGAACAGCTTCGAGTTCTTCCGTCGTTGTTTTGATGTGTTCATCTTCATACGGTTCTTGAATGACGTCATGTCTGGAATCCACGTCTGTGGGATTTGGTATTTCTTCTGTGGTGACTTGATTCACCTTATCATAGTTATCTTCTTTCGTACCTGTTTTAACAATAATATCTTCCGTACCTATTCGGATAGTAATTTCCTCCATACCTGTTTGGCCAACATCTCCTGTTTGGGAGAATTCCTTATCTTTTGATTCTTCCGTTTCTACGTTTTTGTTGTAGTGTACCACAAAATTTATATTTCTTGCGGTTTCCTGATCGCCTCTAATTTGTTGAATTCCCCATTCAGAAGGGAATTTAATTACCTGATGCAAGGTGGATGGTACTGCTTTCATGTCGTGGATCCCTGGTCTTCCCATGATCACGTTATAAGCCATGTCAGTCTCGATGACTTGGAACCTTGTATTTTTTATTACTCCCTCAGCATAAGTGCTAAGTTCAATTTCCCCTTTGGTTATAATCGTAGAGTTATCAGTCCCTGGTATGGCCCGTGCCTTCGGGATTACTTGATTTCCCAATAGCATTTCTTCCACGACTCTTAGCAAAATAATATTGACTGAACTACCTGGATCAATCAACCCTCTTTTTACGTTAGTGTCATGAATAAGTAAGGATATTACCAGAGCATCATTGTGGGGGAGCATTAATTCGCTGACATCTACATCATCAAAGGTTATATTGTCTGCATCCGGATTTTCATGAACTCGCTTTCCGTGTGTAATTGTGAACTTCGTGGCTACTTTGCAAGCCATAGTGTTTACTTCCTCACCTCCGTGTATCACATTGACAGTTCTTTTTGGAGATGGAGGTTTTGGGGGCTCCTTCTTGTTCTTCATGTATGCTTGCTTACCTTTTTCAATAAACAATTTCGTAAGTAGCCATGTTTCAATAATTGTTCTATCTCACCTTGCAAAAATCTGCAATATGCGGTTCTGTGTCTGTGATCATTATGGAATTCACACCAGAAATCTGGGTTCCTTTTATTTGGGTAGGACCGCATTTCTTTGGGCCATCGAACCTTATCACCCATATTTCTTAATACTGAAACTAGTTCGGAAGTACTTACATTGAAGGTGTGATCCCCAATTCGTGCATTACCTCTAGCTCAGTCATCTCGATCCTTTCTGGATCTTTATGAGGATGAGCCCGCATCTCTACTCGATGGTCTATATTCTGACCGAGTATTTTTGAACCTGGGACGAGTGTCTCGTCCCGAGAGTCTCATGTAAGGATCATACCTGTTTTTACCTGATCTCCTATCTGATTCAGAACGCTTGGAACTAATACGATCTTCGTCTTTTGAACGAGCGATGGTATCTTCTTCTATACGAAGCTTGGTGATGTACCTGTTATAGACATCATTCCATGTTGTAGCTGGGAATTCTCTCAAGCTTTCCTTTAGTCTTCTCGTGGCTTCTGAACTTTTGTCATTTAAGTTGCTTGCAAATGCCATGGCTGCCCAATTATCAGGCACCCTTGGTAGTAGCATTCTTTCTCGTTGAAACCTGTCTACAAATTAACGGAGTGGTTCCGTGTCTCCTTGTTTTATTTTAAATATGTCCTCCATTCTTTTCTCCACTTTTTGCGCACCGGAGTGTGCTTTTATGAAGGAATCTGCGAGCTCAGCAAAAGAATCAATAGAGTTTTCAGGGAGAAGAGAATACCAGGTTAGCGCTCCTTTGGTAAGCGTTTCTCCAAATATGTTTACTAAGACTGACTCGATTTCCTGCTTTTTCAAGTCGTTTCCCTTAACTCCGGTGGTAAAAGCAGCCACATTGTCTCGTGGGTCAGTTGTTCCGTCGTATTTAGGAACATCAGGCATTTTGAACTTCTTGGGAATAGGCAGGGGTGCTGCGCTTGGTTTCCAGGGTTGTTGAGAATATCTATCAACGTCAATGCCTTTGATAATAGGTGGCACTCCAGGAATTTGTTCGATTCGATCGTTTTGTTCCTTCATCTGTTTCTGCAAGGTTAGTAATAAAGTTTGCAATTCAGAGCTACTAGACATACCTGGTCTCGTTTCAAGAGATTCATTAGGAGTATCTCCCCTTCCTGACTTTGCAACCCAGACTGAGGATTTTCCACAGTGATGGTATTATTGGTGGGTGGTGTTGATGGTGCAGGTGATGCTGTTGGTAATCCCCTTGCAAATTCTTGCAAAGCCTGGCTCACATACTCTGCAATCATTTGCTTTACTTGATCTTGTTCTACTGTTTGATCATTACCATTGTTATTGTTGTTGGATCTTTCTGGGGATTGCTCCCCTGAACCTCGAGGGGTTCCTATGGGTGATGGAGGTCCATCCCTTTGTTGGTTATTGTAATTGGGGTTCGACATAGTTCAGAGGATATTGCTTGAAAAGTAAACAAAGATTATCAGATTCCCGGTAACGGAACCAATTTGTTTAACCAAAGATTTGACCAAAGCTAATTTTAGGATAAAATAACCAAAGAAATGATGATAATTATGAATAAGTAAGTAAATAGAAAATACTAAGATGTGCAGAAAGTAAAGTGTATCATGATTGTCGTTCGAATGCCCCGTACAAGTTATATTTTGTTCCCTTATATATGGAGTTTCTTAATATAACGTCTACCTTTTACAATGATCACTCATTAATGATTAATTATGACATTAATGTAACGTTAAAAAGAATAACTGTAACTGTTGCGTGAAGGTTATGTAACGTGTGAATCATTAATTGAAGATCTTTGAATCTGCCCGTAGCTCTGTCCGGATTCATTTCGACCATGTCTCTTCCTTGTATACATCAGGTTGAGTATCTCGTAGCTAATTACCTCGTAGGTATATTGCATCGTGCCTCTTTGACCCGCACCTATTTATAGAAAACCTGTCCAGTTGTCATGTTTTTCTAGCTCCACGTAGCTGGCTGAGTCATAAAAAATTATCATACGTGTGAAGCTATTTTTTACCAATACAACCTTATTGAAGGAGAATCATATTTGAGAATATTCAAGGCTCCAAAAGCTAAAATGCCACATTTACCAAACAAACAAAATATATGATGCGAGAAATCTACAAAGAAAGCCGTAAAAATTACTCTGGTAATAAGGCAAGATATCGCATGATCCTCGACAACATTTTGGAACCTCGGTAGTTCCCGGCCAGAGTAAAAAATAAAGAGAGAGCTATGGTATCATCTCTATGCTTTAACTGGACCATTTGAAAGTCCATCAACAATGGAACTGGCTATCCTATCCGAGATTATTAAACTGGGGACTGTCAAATTTTGATTCCAGTGTTTGAGTTCTCATACCTCAAAACTCAAACACTAGGGAGATCACTTATACTTGAAGATTAGTCAATCCGACTTGACATTATAAGAAGTGATTCAAACAATCGATTACTTTGGGAGATAAATTTCTAAGAGTATTCCAACATTACTTACCACAATCTCAACTCAGTCAGTTGTATTGCTCATATCAAGCATAAACACTTCAAACAGTGTTGAATGAGATCTTAAAAAATTCATATACTTCTCTTACACAAAAAGGATCAAGAACTCCATGTCGAGTCAAGAATACCACGATAATAAATGAGCCTTTTATGTTCAAGTCAACATAATGTATGCAAATATGTCATCAGAATAAAGTTCACTTTGAACAAACACATGGCTTATATTCGGTCCAGCAACGACCATTCAAGTTAAAAAGCCTTTCTTAATGGCTAATTATATTATGACTCGGATCGGTTATCCCGAAAATCTCAAATATTATTTTGGACATGTGTCCCTCTCTACTTGGAACTCCAATTTGGATTCAAAATCCAATTAGATTTAATATCTCTTCAAGACAAATCTACTAAGATCTATATTTATTTGGGATCAATATTCCTTCAGACTCAATGTCTTACCGAGATCAATACTTCAGGAAATCCTACCAGGATTAATACTTCCACGGACTAAAAGTCAACTCAGATCAATCGATCATATTTTACGACTGAATGAAAAGGAGACGTCCTTTTCATAGCGTTTAAATATATAAAAGGGCCTCTTTATTTAAAAGTTAGACACCTAAGGGTGCAACATTAAGACATCGCACATGTAACTATGCATCCAAATATATATTTCAAGTCTGTAAGTCTAAATATGAGCACACAAATAAATTCATAAAGTGCCATGAAAAGTTAGTACTCGGATAAATTCCCTAAAGTACCAAATGATGATATTAGACCCGAAAGATACGAGGAAGAAACTGAATTCCCGGTCTAGGTCACAACCCTTTTGATGAAATAAAAAGGGTTAAGTAGTCATCATCTAAAAAGTATAAACCATCGAGTCCTGTATGTATTTTCCTTTTCAGGAAATGGACCACATGGAAGGAATAATCAAGTTCTCATACTTCAAAGCTCTAGCACTTGGGGGACTATAGAAGGAAAATAAGATTGGGAAAGGCAGAATTGAAGTCAAGCCTAAGGTCTACCTAACAAACGAAAGTTAAGAGCGAAGTCAAAAGCCAAAAAACGCAAGCCTGATTAAAAAACCTACAAAGAAAACACTCGTGGATGTAAACGAATGTTCAGGTTAAAGGCAACATTTAGTCAAGGGTTGCAATATATACCCTTCTATTTATTCAAAAACTATTGTAAATAAAAATAGTTGCGGGTAAAAATTCATACCCTTATATTTAAAAACTGTTATAAACAAAAACAGTTATTTCCCTGTATTAACTCAAAAAAATTGTTGCAAAAGAAAAACAGTTACAAAATACAAGTTTATATCAAATCTGTTAAAAGAAAACAGTTGCAAAATGAGTTATAGACGATACGCAAACACATGTGAAATGTTACGAAAGTTCAATATAAAAAACTTTCTTTAAAACATTGTTAAAGAGAAACATGTGAAGAATTCCTATCTCTCTATTGCATATTTACACCATTATGAAGTTGAGACGTCTTCTTCATTAAGTGTCGATCAAAAAGGGCTCTCTTTTATAAATCGTACTCGTTTAAAAAAGACACGAAGTATTGAAGCCTTTTTAATGCAAAGTCAAATAACAAAGGGTGAAACAAAAACCCAAACATTAAAGTAGGCAGAAAATAAAGCCAAAATTTTGTATATCGAACTTGCCAAACATAAGGCAAACATTTGTCTTCAAACCCCGGAACAAGACAGGGGTAAACCAACTGATTATTGACAAAACGAACATGAGTGTTGGAGTTGTCATATGAATCTCTAAGTTCTGCACTCTTTTTTCCTTCGTCCGGTTTTTGTCCCTATTGGGTTTTTTCGGCAAGGTTTTTAACGAGGCAGAGGCAAGGGAGAAAATGATCAAATCTTCCACTTCCTGGTCATATCACAGTGAATAACCAGAAAATAGGTGGACTATCTGTATTGGAAAAAAATATACTCTCCATGTGGGTCTATTAAATGGAAACACGTGTCAGCAAAGCTTGGAAAAAAGTGAAGAATGACATGTAAAGATGATATGTGAAATACCCCAGGAACCGAACATACTCATACTGGTCATCATAAATAGCTCAGAACAGGTGCGGGAGAATATCTCATAATTACAAATGAGGAAGGAATCAATTAATCCCGGATTATATGGGATTTATCATCATTACTCCATCAGTTACAAATCAATTATGTAACGTACAATAAATGCAATAAATGATTGTAACGGTCAGAACAAGGTAATCAATTGCAAGATTAACTCAACATGCACGAGATTGACTCAGAACAAGGCAATCTTCACTCGGTTGTTCGCTTATTCTCTTGGTCCACTTTGGCTCTTGGCCGGCTGAAAGCCAAGGCCACCAGAATTCCTATTTTTTCGACCTTCCTT
The DNA here is from genome assembly GCA_005239495.1 of Nicotiana undulata. Classification (NCBI taxonomy): domain Eukaryota; kingdom Viridiplantae; phylum Streptophyta; class Magnoliopsida; order Solanales; family Solanaceae; genus Nicotiana; species Nicotiana undulata. The sequence goes on from ML249820.1 coordinate 9,842, forward strand.
GGGTGTGAGCACTGCCCTGGTTTCCTTGAAGCCCTTGGTAACTTGACGCATATAAGGTCCTGGGTTATACTACTTTGTTGACGTTCAAAGTGATTATGTTCTTTTATTGTTTGTCTATTTGTCAATCAGTAACCGGTGAGTTCTTTAGCCTTTGCAATGTTCATCCTCTTATGTTCCTGATTAGCATATTCATGCCTCTGAAATTGCATAACCTAATGTGTTTCTAGACTATCTCTATGTGTAACTCTGCTTATAATATGAACCTCCCTAGCATTTTATCATGCCTAAATTGTCAGTTCTAAAATCTATTTGTGTTTAACTTGAGCAATTTTGACTTTTTGAAGTTCGTTTAGCTTAATGTACTGGTATTTTGAATGTTACCTTGTCTATATGGTACCATTTTGTTTCCTGCCTTGTCCTGGATTCCTATAATTATTGATTTGTATCTGTGATATGCCCAAATCCATGTTAAAACCCCCATTCTAGCTATGATTTGCTCCTATGATCACTTTATCACTTAGTATATCCTTACCCTGCCCAACTCTGTACTCCCTAGCAACTAGTTGGAACCTTTTAGAATAGCTTCTTAACTTATGTTCCCTATAACATTTGATTCTGTTTTCCTTATTGGTGTGAGTTGCACTGTTCAACCCCTGGTGTTTAGCATAATTTGACCCTTAGGCTTGAACTTGTTAAGTTAACGTTCTATTGTTTGTCTTATTTGGCATACTGACTTTGCTTATTAATTTATAATCCTAGAAGCCATAATCCCTCTTGCTTTCTTACAAATGTTCCTTGCCCTAATGCATTAAGTGTGGACTTGCGACATTGACCTGTCTCTTGAGTTTGTTTACCCCCTATGTTGATATGTTCATTGTGTGATCCCCTTTGCGATGCCTGTTTCTAAAAATCCAAATGCACTTCTTCTAAATCTGCCATTTGACTACTATTTTCACTCTCATTGGTTACTTACCTTATTCTGAACCTATCATTCTTGGTCGGTTGAAAGCCAAGGCCACTAAAGATTTCTCTATTAATCTCCCTAGTGTGAGCACTGCTCGGGGTCCATTTTGAGACCCTTGTGAACTCTGACACACTAGGGCCTGAGGTTCTTTGGTCATTTTCCTTACTACTCAGTTCTGTCACTCTTTCTACCTATTGAATGTGCAAATTGACTTGCGTAAGTGATTGTTTTCTGCATCCTTTGATCAAAACAATAATGAATAAATGACAAAGTAGTACAAGTAACAACAATAGGCCCAAGACAGGCCCAAAAGATACCCAACACTATCAGGCCTTCAACTAAGCTCTTTCTCCACCATTTAGCACACACAAATCTCAACATAGCCTAGTAACCATAGGAGAACTCGAACCAAACCCAACATCCATGGTGGGTCGGTAATAATTTTATAATGACAATTGGGGTGATAGTGAAATTGGGAAATGGGTATCTCCTAATACTTGCATGAAAATGGTAGAAATCATGTTTATATGAATTGTGTGATCTATTTGCTATCCGACCTGTTATATGTAATCTCTTTGTGCACTATTAGAAATCATGTCATTAGGGAATCACACACTATCATAATTAGTATGTTGTCAATGCATAAGTATTCTATCTATTCTTGCGTCTACTGCTATGTGTTGCTAGACAACATGCCTATAAGAAATAATTGCTAATGACTGCTCCTTAATCTGCTCAATAGATATCATGCCCATAGGATTTTTAATTTATTAATTCGTTGTTGCAACTCCATCTAGAAAGCATGTCTATAGGAGCTAAATATATAAAAATCAGTTCCAACTGTCAATTTTTTGAAAGCATGCCTATAGAATATCACTACTCGCTTTACAAACGTTGTTTTATTGTTCATCCACGCGATTATTAGGAAGCGTAATAATTTTGAGCACTTCTAATAAGTTTCGTTGTTCCTTATTGTATAAATCACTTAGAGATCATGCCTATAGATTTGTCAACTGATAATCTGTAATAAGCGGCTTAGCAGCACCTGGCACTTATCAACTGGTAATTTAGAAATCCTAGGTCTAAACAAGGTTTGCGCATCTGAATCAAATCATCTAGAAACCATGCCTATAGAGTTTAACAACTACAATCCCTTCAATTCTGAAACGGCCTAATGCCAAATGTAAAATCTGTTTGCGTCCATTTGTTTGCCTAATTGCGGAGGCTAATGTGAGCCTTTAAGTGGATTTAGTTGCAGTCCTATTTGTTTTGAATTGTCGCCTAGTTTTAACATTTTTGAGCAGCCTAGGTCAAGTCTAGAACCACCCAAAAATAGAGGTCCAAATGCCTCATGGACCATAGGCATGAGACGGGTAGTGCACGCATAAGGCACACTTTAGAATCAACTAGTGCGCTTTAGGTAATAACTTACAGATAGTAATCGGGTAGAAGGAGATGATAGTTTGTGCCCGCTAAATAATACGAGTAACACCCCATCTTAAGGGAGTTACAAAGTATTATTTATGTTGCACGGGGTGATCCTTTAGGCTAAAAACTTAGAACCGCCCATCTTATCATTGAATCAAGTCTTTGTGTTTATTCAAAGTCTTTTGATAATAAAACTTCCCAAACATCTTGTTTCTCTCTGTCTTTGTTTATATGACTAATTCATATTATTCAAGTTTGCCCGAGACCCACAGTTGTGGACCTCAAGGTGTGCCTAACACCTTTTCTTCGAGGTAATTTCGAGCCCTTACCCGATCTTTGGTGATGCAAACTAGTCAAACCTGAGTCATATGAAAATAGGTGCCCCAACGCACCTTAAATCGTTTGGTGGCGACTCTCCTCTTTTAATACCTCGTTAAAAGAGTTGTCACATGTTGAAACTCGATTTCGCGAGGAAAAGGGGCGCGACAACGGGCGCGTGTACGTGCACCCATGTATTCATGATGCGGGTAGTTCTTAGGCTATCATGTGCCTTGTGTTTCTATCATGCTTTTTTGATATCTTTATTTCTCCATATATATGATTACGTGAGATATTATTCGTGCTAGAAATCATACTTACGCCACTAGTTTAATTGTTGAGACATAATAGGGCTATTTTGCCATGTTGAGTTATTTGCCTTAGTCGTAGTCATACTCTTTCGGTCATGATAGTTATATATGCATGTTATATTTCAGCTTCTGTGCATTCTTGTTATGCTATCTGACATGTTATTGGTATCTTTGTACATGACGCGAATTTTAGTTGTATTTGAGGCACATCGTGGTATTCCATATTATATGATTGGATAATGTTTCTGTGATATGTTGACTTATGGTAGGCTAGGAACTTGTGTTTTAGCTATATTTTACACTCTAATTACTACACTTTAATTGTATTTAAGCCTAATTGTTAGTACTTTATACTTATTATGTGTGTTATGTTGTGTATGATGTGATTCGAGTGAAGAAGCGAGTTTGGAGATAAAATGGATGACTTGGAGCTTTGAAGTTTAAGTAGAAGCCCAATTAATTAAGTCGATATCATGTTCGAGGGTCGAGGACCAAGTCTGCATGTCAAAAAAGTGAGAAAAAGAGATTACTCTGAGTAAAATGCACTACCACGCCGCGAGGAGCTAGTGCAAAATTCCTGCAGAGTGATTTTCTATGAAGATACTCACTAATGCGGCGCATGGGGCAGCACACCACGCTAGAGTATTTTTGCGGTCCAATTGTCCCACTTCGTCTTAGAAAAGGTAGTTTCGTTCGGGCTCATTCGTACATGGTATAAATACATCAAAAACATGATTTTAGGGGACTTTTGACCTGGGAAGATTTTGGAGAGCATTGGAGGCTACAAGATACAAGATTTCATCAGGTTTCCATTAATTCAATACAGGAGTTTGGATTGTAACGTTAGATTGATGTTTTCTTACTCTTTAATTATATTTGTGATGACTTCCTCCATGATTATGGAGTAGTTTCTCTTAGGATTTGACGGATATGGTGATTTGATTGCTACAACAACAACAACAACAACAACCCAGTAAATTCCCACAAGTGGGATCCGGGGAGGGTAGAGTGTAAGCACACCTTACCCCTACCCCAGAGGGGGTAGAGACGCTGTTTCCGGGAGACCCTCGGCTCAGAGACAATGCCGAAAAATAATATCAGCAACATGAGAGACAGCAAATAAATGGAAAAAGCATGAACACAAATATTATGCAAAAGTGTGAAACACAACATAAATGCTAGGTGATTTGATTGCTATTTGTGGATTTTAACTCTAGTTCTTTGCTTGAATTCGTTTATGAAACCTTGAATTATTTGCAACTTTAACCAGTTCTTTTAATCGAAAGAGGGATATTGTGGTAATTATCTTGCATTATTTTGTTTGGTTTACTTCAGGGTTTCTCTTAAGTAATCGATAGAGCTTGTTGAATTGTTGACTAAATCAAGTTAGGAGAATATTGGAGAGACGTTTTCCTGAAGACCAATCCATTAGAGCATACTTGCATATTTTTACAGTGCTTATATTAGTTCACCTCGTAGAGTTAAGATTTAATCGAGAGAGAAGTCTTGACTACACGTTTGACATAATCATCGTGTGAAAACATAATAATCATTAAAACATTAAGGTGAATATAACTAGAGTTGGGTCCCAAATAGCTATCTTGCACCTATCTTGTCACGACCCTTATTTCTCCCATTGATATTTCAGTGTTACTCAACTCTTGTCTTCCAGTGATCAATTGTTTATTGTTTTAGTTTCATAGTTAATTTTAGTTATTAATCATCCCAACAACATGCTAATCAAGAAATTAGTTGAACATTGTTTAAATCCAATTCATGTGGAGACGATAATAATAACTATACTATCTTTGGCTAGCGAGCATTAATTTCATGTTGTGTTTGCACTCGTCATTGACATGTGGAAACTTGAGCGGATTGACGACTAATGTGGGTCGGAGAGCCATGTTTTGAGTTATGTTGGATACGGTTGCACACCGCAACGGTTATATTGATATTGAGGTGGCGCGTATGCCAAGCCCCACATTGGGCTAAGTGTTGCTGATTTTTTAGGCTATGGATGCACCAGGCTCCATGATTGGGCTATGAGATTATGATTAGTGCTTGGGCAGGATCCGCCCTTCCGGAGTCTGACATGCAAGCAGCGGGCGCATGCATAGTATTTTATATACGTGCTTCAGTGATGGACATTTATGTTAGGCACCCATATAGTGCTATGTATTAATGTGTGTGATGCTTAATGCTTTGTTCCAGATACCGTGAATGTGCTAAGTATGGTTATTCTTGATAGTTTCATTATGATAATATTTAGTTTACATGAATATTTAACATGCAGGCATAAGATGCATTTTCCTCAAACTATACGATAATATAGCATTTGATAATTTGACATATATATTTGACATGTAGGCATAGGATGTATATTCCTCATGCTAGACGGTATATGAAAATTGATAACTTGACATATGTATTGACATGTAGGCATAGAGATATACTTTCCTCATGCTAATTGGTAAATACAAATTCTTATCTAGTGTTGTGAATTGGAAAATACAGTCCTTTTGATAAATTCATGTTTAATTGATTTAGATGGTAAGATTTGGATTTTGATTGTCATACTTGAAAAGCACATCTATTTTTCCGCAACTGTGATCGAGCTGAGCATAATATTTTTCTGTGTTGTTTACTGTTTTCAGCATTATTATATCTCATGTTATTATCGATTATTGATGTTTGATTCCGACTATCTTCCGAGCTCGTCACTACTTTCAATCCGAGGTTAGGTTTGTTACTTATTGAGTACATAAGGTTGGTTGTACTCATACTATACTTATGCACCTTGCATGCAGATCTCGGAGTTGATGTCATTGTGTATGGCGGGAGATAGCATTGAAGATATACCTGCTTTTCGGATATAGTTGTCACGTATCCTTGGTAGCTTTAGATTTGCAAATCTGTTTAGGTATATATCGAACCGATGATGTATATTTTTCGTATCAGCTTTGTAAAATCTAAGTCTTAGAAAATCATGATTTGTACTACCAATCCTTTGAATTTTGTATAGAGGTTCAGTTAGTTTACTCATTGACTCTTATCATTCTCATTTGGGTTGTGTTGAATATTATTTGGCTTACCTAGTGGATTGGGTTAAGTTCCATCATGACTAGGTGAATTTTTGGTCGTGACACTATATTATTTAGTCTCCTTGGTTAATGCGTTGTCTTAGTCAAATGTAGCTTTATTTTGCTTATTACTATATATAAATATTTATTAAAAATCAAACTATTGTGTTTCTTTTACAATATTTTACTCATCGACATAGAATACACGCACAACAATTGTAACATGGAACTAATCATATTAATTACTTCTATTAACCTAATTTTTTATTGTCTTTGAGAATTGAGATAGTTAGAAAGATTAGATGTGCATATTTCACTAATTGGTAATTGTCTAAGGATCACCACGTTTCTGTATGGGTCGAAATCTGACCACATGAGAATCGACACAAAAAGGAATGGCGAGGAGTTGATTGAGCCGTGATGGTGCACAAAGACACCGTAACAACGAGCAGCTCGGCCACAGCTGAGTTCGAACCATCAGAAAGCCTCTACGACAAGGCACACGCCAAGGCGTCTAGGGAGGTCGACCCAAAGCATAAATAGCATATTAAAGCACCCTGGCTAAGGACCGCTGGGTAAGGGGGAACACCTAGTATATATACAGGATAAGAGAATGATAGAAGGGGCCTTTGGAGGGACTTTCCACTTTTCTTCTTCTTTTAGGACCTTCTCTAAAGGGAATCCATGGGGAACCCAAGAGAACGTTCACAACCTTGTTCCAAATCTTTGTAATCTTCATCATGAAATCAATAAAGTTATCCGTAGTTGTTAATGGCATACCTTCTTGTTCTTCTTTATCGCATATTATATAGCGATAGTATTGAGAATGCAAGCCCATTATTTTCACTTGACATCTTCTATAAACTTGACGAGTTCGCAAGCTTAACCATTTCCTGTCACGACCCAAAACCTATGGGTTGTGATGGCGCCGGACACCACTGTCAGGCAAGCCAACCCCTTAATTAGTTGAAATACCATCTTGTTTAACAATTTCGAAATCGTTGCCTTTATTACTTTTCATAATCAAATAAATAAACTTTTGTAAATTAAACACGATAGGAAATTCATTTAATCCAATAAAACAAGACTCAACACATCCCCAGAACCCGGTGACACAAGTACATGAGCAGTTTCTAAGAATTTATACAATTATACAACTCTTGTCCGAGAAATAAATGGGACAAAAGCAATAAGGATACAATGTAAATATATAGAAAGAAGGAGATTCTGTCAACTGCGGAACACCTCCGGATGAATGCAGCCCGAGCAAGCCTCCAAATCAATTGTTGAACTATGAAGATACCTATGCAACAAAATGCACAGAAAGTGTATCATGAGTACATATACATATATGTACCCAGTGAGTATCCCGCCTAACCTCGAAGAAGTAGTGACGAGAGGTCGACTTGACACTCACTAAGGGCCAACAATATAGATAGGACAGAATATACTGAAAGCAGTAGACATGTGAGGGCAGTTAAGCAGCAAATATATATAAGGCACTGAAATCCAAATAAATTCTGAAATTAAGTAAATGAGTAATTTCCTTTCTTTAAATCCGCCGTGGCGTACGGCCCGCTCCCATAAATGTATCTTTGAATCCGCCGTGGAGTACGGCCTGCTCCCATAAATGTATCTTTGAATCCGCCGTGGCGTATGGCCCGCTCCCATAAATGTATTGTTAAATCCGCTGTGGCGTACGACCGCTCCCATAAATGTATACGAATACCTCTCAAATCCGACGTGGTGTACGGCCCGATCCCATATATATTAAAATTACTTTTCAACTCCGTCGTGGCGTACGGCCCGATCCCGTAATTGTATCACAAATATAAGAGTGGGGGAAATCACAAATCGCTCGTGGAATGTGAATTGTGAAGCGGTCACATGCACACACAATATTCTTTCCTTTTCATAATTCCTTCCATAAACAATTTCTTTCATACTACTTCCCGTAAAACAATCCCTTTCATATTATTTTCCGTAAAACAATCCCTTTCATATTATTTTCCGTAAAACAATTTCTTTCATATTATTTTCCGTAAAATAATTCCTTTTATTTTATTTTCCGTAAAACAATTCCTTTCATTTTATTTTCCGTAAAACAATTCCTTTCATTTTATTTTCCGTAAAACAATTCCTTGTATATTATTTAAACTCCATAAATGTCAGAGGAACAAAAACAACACATATACTCAGGGCTCATAACATATAGTTCATTACGAGTAGAAAATAGAGCATGATGCGGGGCCTAACTACCCGGACATAGCAATAATAGCCGCTACGCACGGACTCTCGTCACTTGGTGCGTACGTAGCCCCAACAAACAATTACACACATCACATAGAACACCTATGGGGACAATTCCCTCTTACAAGGTTAGAAAGGAGACTCACCTCGCTCCGAAGATCCATCCCCGGCCTCCAAGCCTCTACGACGACTAAAAATGGATGCGCAATGCTCCAAAACTATCCAAATAATGATAATTCAATGAAAATATACTCAATAGATCATAACCATTTCAAATTACAAAGTTCCTCAGCCCTGCTCAATGAAATGACCAAAATGCCCTCAAACCCACGTGCCCGGACCTCGAAAATTCTTGAAGAAAATCCCTACCCGAAGCTTTACTAATTCAATTACATATTTTACTTAATTATTCATGCTCAATTCGTGGCTAAAATCCAAATTTCCAAATTCTAGGTTTCTTCCAAATTTTCCCTAATTTTCATGTTCTAATTCATGTAATAATCTTGTATCTAACTTGGAAATAAGTAGAATGATCTTACCTCTGAAGCTGGATTGAAATCTTCCTTGAAATGCTCTCAAAATCCGTCCATGGCATATGTAAAATGAGTTAAAATGGACAAAACCCGCAAAATATAATTCTGCCCAGCACATGCCTTCTCTGCGATCGCAGGAGAGCCTTTGCGATCGCACAGGCCACCCAGGACCCTCCTCCGCGATCGCACCAACAGACCTGCGGTCGCACAGGTAATCTCCAGTACCCTTACTCGCTCTCTTCTGCGAACGCAGTAGCAGGCCTGCGATCGCACTGCTCTGCCCAGACCTTCTCCGCGATCGCACACAAGGGACCGCGATCGCATAAGCCAAACTCACCCCCTTCACCTTTCTTCTTCGCGATCGCGCAGCTGAGGCTGCGATCGCATAGAACACCAGTAGCACCAGAAACCAGCAACAACAAATTCACTCTGAAATGCCCCGAAACCACCCCGAAATACACCCGAGGCCCCCGGGACCCCGTCCAAACACACGACTCAGTACCATAACATCCCACGAACTTGCTCGGGGCTTCAAATAACCTCAAACAACGCCGAAATCACGAATCGCACTAAAATCCAACTTTATGAACTTTGAAATTTCTATCTTTCACCTCCGATGCCGAAACCTATCAAATCACGTCCGATTGACCCCAAATTTTGCAGCCAAGTCATATTCAACATTACAGACCTGTTCCAACTTTCGGAATCGCATTCCGACCCCGATATCAAAATTTCCATTTCCGATCGAATTCTTCAAAAACCTTCAGTTTTCTATCTTTAGCCAAATGACCTTAAATTGACTTCCAGATGTCCGAATTCACTTCCGATCACGCTCCCAACTCCAGAATCACCATACGGGGCTATTCCTAGACTCGGAATTCCAAACGGACATCAATATCATTGAAATGTACTTCAAGTCAAACTTAGGAAATTTCCTTAAAATACTAACTTTCCACAATATACGCTGAACTGCTCCCAGGTTATCCAAAACCCGTTCCGGACATACGTCCAAGTCCGAAATCATCATACAAACCTGATGGAACCCTCAGATCCTGATTCCGAGGTCGTTTACTCAAAATTCCAGTTTTACTCGATTTCTTCAACTTAAGACTTCTGAAATGAGAATCTTCCTTTAAATTCAACTCCGATCTTCCTGAATTTCAATTCCGACCATATGCACAAGTCAATATACCTGAAATGAAGCTGTTCGTGACTCCCAACTGCTGAGCGGTACGCTGGATCTCAAAACGACCAGTCGGGTCGTTACATTCTCCCCCACTTAAACGGACGTTCGCCCTCGAACGTGCCAGGAACTGCCCCAGAATTACCTGGAATCACTGTTTAACACCTCGTGCACCTGCCTGTGCTACCACAACCCAGTTGAGCACATAAGCTTTGATCAAATCCGAAGATATCCTTCTCTTATTCATACAATACGTTCTGAACTCGGTTACCACACCCGAAATTCTCTACCATGCCGAATTCTAATATTTGAACACTGTATCAACTACAACACGAGGCACCAGAACACAACTGCGTGCCTTTGCTGAATCCACACCATACACTTCATGGTCCATCATTTGACCACAATAACGCTCCCTGAACCTTAATAGCAAGAATTCTGCGAATTTGATGCTCTCGAGGCACCTTATAAGATACGTTCATATATTCTGCTATAACGCTGACGATAACACCACATCGGAGGAGACGTGTAGAAATTCATAACCATCTGCAGAGTTAACCACACATTGAAATCTTTTTCTCTAAACTTAGATCATCATCTAATTGCAAACCAATAAGGGCAACTCCCTTGCAATATACTCGCATAATCCTATCACACCGATCCCAAATTTATAAATCTCGTCTCACCCAGTATGAACTGCTCAGATAACCAATCACCCCAGGCATAACCAACAGTCTTGCACGATGCCACAATGCACCATAGGCCACAATTCAAACACGACACATAAGGAAACGACATCAGGAAGGGACTACCCGACTTACGCTATAAATATGAACTTTCCTCAGAGAAATAGGAGGTAAAACACAAGAATAATCATTATAGGAGTCTTGCTCAACATCACACTGTTGCGGCGCGCAACTCGATCCCAATGACATACCTGTGGCGACGTGCCACCTGATCCCATCATAGAATTTACATAAAGAAATATATACACATAGCTGAATTGCTCACTATTACAATTTACTGACATCGGTCCCAAGCGCGCTGAGTGCATAATACCATTCTGGGGAGACTGATAGAGCCATATGCCACAAACTCAAGCACAACTGAGGTGCGATATATAATCTGATTCTCAAGATCCATTCTGCTCACTAAACCTCATCGCCACGCAGAATCTCAACACATAAGAATTTATCAAGTCGTTTCACACACGCACGACACAATCATAATATCACATGAATTTGACGAATGCGGGACAACACCTGATATCCCCATACCCCTCCTTGAGGAGCGCTATACAGAAATGAACACATCTGGCTCGCATGAAGCCCATAGTCTTATTAAAATTCATTCATTCACTTCAAGCCGATTCTGCTCGCACTGAACTAGGTTGATAGCCTTGCCTGGGTCCGTAATAACCCACATTTTTTCTCATAATACACAAGAGTGATCATCATAGCAGGGACAAACACCCCACAATCCACAACCATATGGACCAAACGCCTTTAAGGCATATATTCTCAATTAAGCAATATTGCATCACCTCATACTTGGTCCAAATCTTCAATCAATTAGGTGACCACAAGTCACACTTACATAATCTTCCTGTGGTCACGCTCCCACGACTTTTCACACTGGTAGCCAGTATGCACATCCATACTACCGACCACCCTAAGGCTGCAAAATAATTTAATGACCCGTAATCAGGATACAAAGCCTCTTTCACCCAACACCGATCTCAGGTGACACTGAAGACACCATCAGCTTATTCTTAAACATTCAAATCCTTTGTTCTTTCTCCTTTGATATCGTGACATCCTCGCCAACATCGAACTGCAAATCTCGATTCTTACTTCCAGTACATACTGCTTACTGCACCCAACGTTCCGATAAGGGATGGCACAGGAATTCCGCCCTAACTCCTGAACCACTAATAGGGTGAGCCCTTCATCACATATAGAAATCTTTCACTTGCCTAAATTCATGAAAACCATAGCAACATACAAGTGAGTCCTCACCCTCACAATACATACAAATCCTTAGGTAGTGGACTGAACCACCATAACCTTCCGGGATCCGCCTACACCTGACATGCCATAGCACTTGAATGCTTCCAACTGAAATCTATTACGATGGCCGACAAGCCCCACACACAATTGTACAAACCATACACATGCCCAATCATACCGAAGGAACTGATTACTGCCGAACAGGCACCGTTTCTCTCATGGCTAACCAATCCATCTTCTCTTAATCATCTTTAATTGGCTCAAAGATAATAGTATCTCCTTTCAACTCATAGCAACTCAACCCGCACTCATCCTGAGTGACCTTGATTCACGAGACCATGCTGCCTAAACTCCTCAACCCGTCTCACAACCTCCTGAAAATCTTTCTACAACTCGGAGTTTATTTCTCTCACTCTTCCAACACTACCCCTGCGTGTTGAAGTAACATAGAACACTCCAACTAGTCTCCTTCTCCTCAGAGATTATACTGCAAAAGCTCGATTCTTAATCATACTGCTGCCTGAAACCCTTACACACCACAGTTTCAAACTTTCAAATTCACTAGGACCGCTGCTGAGATTCACCCACTCTGGCTGGCCCCGAATACAATCAACTCCAAGGATCTTCTAGCACATGAACATGCTCTGCAATGAAGCACGTGACTGAGTCACTACCCTTACAAATTGCCTATGCCTTAAGCACAAATTCTTAGTCTTCCAGAGCCTAACCCTGGTCCAATAGGACCAATTTGCACATTTTCCTCATATGCCATGCTCACTTAACGATTTACTCCTTTCTCTTAGCTGTAACAACTTGCCGATACACTGGCAATTCCGCAATCCCATGAGGACGCAACCCTACAATCCAACTACAGGTGGTGGGACCCCCCCCCTTAGCCCGAAGCTACCCTTTATCTCACTCTAGACCCATGCTGGGATCCTTCCTCCTTTGCTAGCATGATCTTGCTCAACCAATCCATCAGCCCTTCCGAATTTAGCATTCCTCAAATACCCAAAAACAAATCCCTAGCATCATTAGCCCATTCTGCCACCTAACGAATCGACGCTATGATTCCTTACAGAGAACTACTAACCATACCACCGCTATCCTATACCCAGAAATACCCGCTAACCTATGCCCAGAAATACCTGCTAACCTATTCCTAGAAATACCCACTAACCTATTCCTAGAAATACCTGCTACCCTATACCTAGGAATACCCATTAACCTATTCCCAGAAATACCTGCTAACCTATACCTAGAAATAACCCACCTGCAGAAATCACCAACTGACATCGCCCGACAATACTACGCTACACCCCCTATGACAGCAACACCCCATCCTAAGTCTGCTCTCATTCACCAGCTTTACCAGTCCGTCCACTTCTCAGAGATATCTACTAAATGCGCCACGATATCCTCAAATTCACCTGCCATATCGCATCCTTCCTCATCCTTAATAATCTTATCTATGTTGCATCCAGCCTTCCGCCGAATAACCAACATTTCGGTTTAAGCTTGTGGACCTACTCCATGTCCGCAAAATTTCTCAAATCACTTTGATTCCTCCTCAAGGCAGGCCACCGCCTTACCACTGAACTCATAGGCTATACTGCCACTTCTCACATGACTTCCTTCATCGCATGCTTCTCAACTGCAGCCTCAATTCAATATCATTCTCTGTAGCTCTTGAACCACCAGATCACCACGACTTCAAACTCTCTGAGGATAATCTTTCTTGAGCTGCCTTCATTAGAAGCGCTTATTCCATACTTTAACCACCGCACACCACGGTCTATAATAGCTGCTTCTTCAACAGTGCTTCACAACACTCTATCCCAATGCAATCGAAGAACTACAGCACCGACGAACTTAACATGTTCTATTCAATCAAACGGCGATACCACATCACATGTGAATATTCCACCTTCCTAATGACACCCAGCTTCGATACTTTATCAACCCAAACCGGACCATTCATAATCCAAATGCCTTTCCTCTACCGGAACTAAAATACCAAAATCTCGAAACCACACTCTGAGAAGACCTCCCTTCAAGCCATTCATCACCCCCAACACAAGGGCAAGCATTCTACCTCCATATCAACATCGCGCGATAACCAGTCGAAACATCATCACTATTCGAGCATAGCCTCAAGGCTCTCAGAAACACAGCTACTGAGCTTAAATAACATCATATTCTTCTGTAGGGCGATAACAACAGCCCATTCGACTATGCATGAAGAACATCACGCACCGCATTTGTAGCCCATTACAATTCCTCAAACTCTCGATTATAGGAAGCGCTTCGAGACGTATAAGATTGAGTAGGAAGAAACATAGGCATAAGCCTTAAAGGAACCAAGTCGCGCGATGAGGAATCAAGAAGGGAAGTACTCCTAACTGCCATGTAGCCTCCCAAAGATAAGTACAGACGTCTCCGTACCGATCCGCAGGACTCTACTAGACTTGCTCATGAATCGTGAAACCTACGGGAACCTAGAGCTCCGATACCACGTTGTCACGACCCAAAACCTATGGGTTGTGATGGCGTCGGACACCACTGTCAGGCAAGCCAACCCCTTAATCGGTTGAAATACCATCCTGTTTAACAATTTCAAAATCGTTGCCTTTATTGCTTTTCATAATCAAATAAATGAACTTTTGTAAATTAAACACGATAGGAAATCCATTTAATCCAATAAAACAAGACTCAACACATCCCGAGAACCCGGTGACACAAGTACATGAGCAGTTTCTAAGAATTTATACAATTATACAACTCTTGTCCGAGAAATAAATGGGACAAAAGCAATAAGGATACAATGTAAAGATATAGAAAGAAGGAGATTCTGTCAACTGCGGAATGCCCCCGGATGAATGCAGCCCGAGCAAGCCTCCAAATCAATCGCTGAACTATGAAGATACATGTGCAACAAAATGCACAGAAAGTGTAGCATGAGTATATATACATATATGTACCCAGTGAGTATCCCGCCTAACCTCGAAGAAGTAGTGACGAGAGGTCGACTTGACACTCACTAAGGGCCAACAATATAGATAGGACAGAATATACTGAAAGCAGTAGACATGTGAGGGCAGTTAAGTAGCAAATATATATAAGGCACTGAAATCCAAATAAATTATGAAATTAAGTAAATGAGTAATTTCCTTTCTTTAAATCCGCCGTGACGTACGGCCCGCTCCCATAAATGTATCTTTGAATCCGTCGTGGCATACGACCCGCTCCCATAAATGTATCTTTGAATCCGCCGTGGCGTACGGCCCGCTCCCATAAATGTATTGTTAAATCCGCTGTGGCGTACGGCCCGATCCCATATAAATTACAATTACTTTTCAACTCCGCCGTGGCGTACGGCCCGATCCCATAAATGTATCACAAATATAAGAGTGGGGGAAATCACACATCGCTCGCGGAATGTTAATTGCGAAGCGGTCACATGTACACACAATATTCTTTTCTTTTCATAATACTTTCCATAAACAATTTCTTTCATACTACTTCCCGTAAAACAATCCCTTTCATATTATTTTCCGTAAAATAATTCCTTTCATATTATTTTCCGTAAAACAATTCCTTTCATATTATTTTCCGTAAAACAATTCCTTTTATTTTATTTTCCGTAAAACAATTCCTTTCATTTTATTTTTCGTAAAACAATTCCTTTTATATTATTTAAACTCCATAAATGTCAGAGGAACAAAAACTACACATATACTCAGGGCTCATAACATATAGTTCATTACGAGTAGAAAATAAAGAATGATGTGGGGCCTAACTACCCGGACATAGCAATAATAGTCGCTACGCACGGACTCTCGTCACTTGGTGCGTACGTAGCCCCCACAAACAATTACACACAGCACATAGAATACCTATGGGGACAATTCCCTCTTACAAGGTTAGAAAGGAGACTCACCTCGCTCTGAAGATCCATCCCCGGCCTCCAAGCCTCTACGACGACTAAAAATGGATGTGCAGCGCTCCCAAACTATCCAAATAACGATAATTCAATGAAAATATACTCAATAGATCATAACCATTTCAAATTACAAAGTTCCTCAGCCCGGCTCAATGAAATGACCAAAATGCCCTCGGGCCCACGTGCCCGGACCTCGAAATTTCTTGAAGAAAATCTCTACCCGAAGCTTTACTAATTCAATTACACATTTTACTCAATTATTCATGCTCAATTCGTGGCTAAAATCCAAATTTCTAAATTCTAGGTTTCTTCCAAATTTTCCTGATCTAATCCATGTAATAATCTTGTATCTAACTTGGAAATAAGTAGAATGATCTTACCTCTGAAGCTTGGTTGAAATCTTCCTTGAAATGCTCTCAAAATCCGTCCATGGCATATGTAAAATGAGTTAAAATGGCCAAAACCCGCTAAATATCATTCTGCCCAGCACAGGCCTTCTCTGCGATCGCACAGGCCACCCAGGACCCTCCTCCGCGATCGCACCAACAGACCTGCGATCGCACAGGTCATCTCCAGTACCCTCACTCGCTCTCTTCTGCGAACGCAGTAGCAGGCCTGCGATCGCACTGCTCTACCCAGACCTTCGCCACGATCGCACACAAGGGACTGCGATCGTATAAGCCAAACTCACCCCCTTCACCTTTCTTCTTCACGATCGCGCAGCTGAGGCTACGATCGCATAGAACACCAGCAGCACCAGAAACCAACAACAGCAAATTCACTCTGAAATGCCCCGAAACCACCCCGAAATACACTCGAGGCCCCCGGGACCCCGTCCAAACACACGAATCAGTCCCATAACATCCCAGGAACTTTCTCGGGGCTTCAAACAACCTCAAACAACGCCGAAATCACGAATCGCACTAAAATCCAACTTTATGAACTTTGAAATTTCTAACTTTCACCTCTGATGCCGAAACCTATCAAATCACATCTGATTGACCCCAAATTTTGCAAGCAAGTCATATTCGACATTACGGACCTACTCCAAGTTCTGGAATCGCATTCCGACCCTGATATCAAAATTTCCATTTCCGGTCGAATTCTTCAAAAACTTTCAGTTTTCTATCTTTAGCAAAATGACCTTAAATTGACTTCCGGATATCCGAATTCACTTCTGATCACGCTCCCAACTCCAGAATCACCCTACGGAGCTATTCCCAGAATCGAAATTCCAAACGGACATCAATATCATTGAAATGTACTTCAAGTCAAACTTAGGAAATTTCCTTAAAAACTGACTTTCCATAATATACGTTGAACCGCTCCCGGGTTATCCAAAACACGTTCCGGACATACGTCCAAGTACGAAATCATCATACGAACCTGCTGGAACCCTCGGATCTTGATTCCGAGGTCGTTTACTCATAATTCCAGTTTACTCGATTTCTTCAACTTAAGACTTCTGAAATGAGAATCTTCCTTTAAATTCAACTATGATCTTCCTGAATTTCAATTCAAACCATATGCACAAGTCAATATACCTGAAATGAAGTTGTTCGTGACTCCCAACTGCTGAAAGACGCGCTGGATCTCAAAACGACCGTTCAGGTCGTTACATTTCTAATTTTTCTTATTCAATGTTCTTCGATCTAGAGTTAATTATCTTTGGTCAGGATTTACCCCCTATTTTCTTATTAATTCATTTTAAGAAAAGGTTAACACTTTTTAGGTAAAGCAATTTGGTGCCATCTGTGGAGATTTTCTAGCCAAAACCTTAGTTCCCTCTAGATCCACCAAACTAACCAAGGATAAATCCTTATACGAAACCGGAGCTATGCCTGGATTATACGCGACACCTACGTTGTGCCACATCAGCAACTCTGGCACATAGCGAGCGTAATCCATCACAGTGGGACTGTGACTATCACACATCCAAGCGCACCCTAATCACACTTCCAAGTTAGATCCCCAAACATACTACCTTCACTTCTTACCATATGGGACGGTGCTCTGCTCGTTGTATAACTTAGTGTCAAAATGCTCTTCATCTATGAGTTTGTGGTAAAACTTATGTTCCTATTATCTCGGCGCGTCCGGGACTGAAACGAACTGGGACTCGAGCTCGAGGTCCTAACGGGTGGAGCGGTCCATCGACCTACAATACGCTCAAGTTCAAATAATGACGAGGCTGGATATGAAGTCGACGTCAGGTCTGAAGAGTGCAAACGGCGAGGGAAACGGGACCAATCTCCCTCATCAGGTAACCAGCCGACCAAGTTAACAAATGACTCCTTATACCTCTAACCCACTATTCCTTTTACGAAAAAGAGAAGTGAAACGAAGAACATGGACGCCCTCCCGAGTAAACCTCCCTACAGCAATAGGAAAACGGCTCAGAACGAACTAGCATCATTAAGAAACAATCTCAATAAGCAGGGGAATGTGCAGCAAGCTCAAAACATTCCAACACAAGCAGAACGTGAGTACTAGGAGCTCGCCCATACGCTCTCCATGGCGATGCAACGCAAACTCACCTGACTATATACATCAAATCACATCTGAACTTCTAGGCAGCGAATTCATCGCCCTCCCCGTCGACGGTCTCTCCAGGCCGAACGATGGAGGGACTATATAGACTGGGGCTCACCCCGACGCGTGCATAAACTGCAACAACGCATGAAATTCTCCAATAAAAGCAAGGCAGCACACGATATTCTTACACCACTCTAATGAACCCACAAATCGCCAGAGCAAAATTCGGCTTCGCTCGAATCACCAAAGTAAAATTAGACCTCGCTCGAGTCGCCAAAGTAAAATTAGACCTCGCTCGAATCGCCAAAGTAAAATTCGACTTCGCTCGAATCGCCAAAGTAAAATTCAACCTCGCTCGAATAAAGAAAAACTCGACCTCGCTCGAGTCGCGAAAGTAAGATTCGACCTCGCTAGAATACAAAGATTTGACCTCCCTCGAATACAATGATTCGACTCGCTCGAACACAAAGATTCGACCTCGCTCGAATCGCCAAAGTAAAACTCGACCTCGCTCCAATCAAGTAAAATTTGACCTCTCTCAAATAAATAAAAACTCGACCTCGCTCGAATACAAAGATTTGACCTCGCTCGAGTACAAAGATTCGACCTCGCTCGAGTACAAAGATTCGACCTCGCTCAAACACACAGATTCGACCTCGCTCGAATACAAGGACTCGACCTCGCTCGAATACAAAGATTCGACCTCGCTCGAATAAAGTAAGCGTTGATCCCACCAAATTCCCAAGTGAAAGACAGGGACTCGGCACGAGAAAGTCCAAAGTTCTTTTTCAAAAGGGAAAAGAAGGAAGAAGAGAGCCAGGGACATACAACCAAAGAAAAACTGAATCTTATTCGAAATTTACATACGCATAACGTCTTACAAGAGGCCAAAACAGGCCTCCCAAAACAAACAACAAAACAAAACAATAGCAACGAGCAAAGAAAAGAACAAAAAAAACCAAGTATCAAAAGACTAAAAACTTCACTCCGCCACATCTCCTCCATCGTCCCCGCCAGCACCACCATCATCAGAAAAGAGCATGTCTTCAACCTCAGCACCCCCATCGGCTCCCAGTGTCGCAGGATCATAACCGCAAGCAAGGCGAGCCTCGCGCGCCTTCGCGCGAGCATCCTCAAAAGCGGCTTCAGTGACACTCCCTTCCGCCCAAAAATCCATACATCTCGTTGGGCCTCAGCATGGACCCACAACTCATACAAGTGGCGGGGGACAGCAACAGAGGCGGATTCTGGAGGGGCCTGAGCCAATAACTGCGCGTTATCGGCTTCAAGAGCCGCCACTTGGTCACCCAGATTCGAGGTTTCCCGCTCAAGCACACCGATCCGCTCTTCGAGCCTTGCCTCCCTCATCGTGGTCGTCTCCTTCTCAGCCTCTCACTCAGACCTGAGGACACAAACAGTGTCTTCCTGCGCCGCCTCCCTCGCCATAATCGCCACCCCGGCCCCCTTGGCCCTCTCCAACTCGATCACCTTCCTCTCCAAGTCGGTCACCTTTTCGGTCCACTCCGCGCTCAGACTAGAAACTCTAGTGGCATTCTGCTCGAGCTCGGCTCGCAAAGATGATACTTTCACCTAAAGGTCCTCGCATTCCAGAGCAACACCCCTGCCACCTCGAGCTCCTCGTCTTTAACCCTCAGCAGTCCCTCGAGCTTGCTACATCTATGGATAGACCGCACCAGGTCCTCGTCCCTCTTCTCCAGCTCCTCCGTGAGGGACCAAGTATCACCACTCGCTCTAAGTTGTGTGTGCATCTCTCGGCACCTGCTGCAATATATACAGTATTTCGCGGCCATCTTCAAAAAGACTGTCCCGCGTCTCGGCCCAAAGAGCGCGTTTAATCTCCAACATGTAAGTTTAAGCAAAAAAATGGAAGAATCAGCAGAAACGAAAGACACAAAACAAAGAAAGTAAAGACGAGAAACTCACTCTCAAGGCCATCCCAGCCACACCGCGTGACAAACCAGAGTCGCTTATCTCCCGAAGAGACCTGCTTTCGGCAGCAAAGCATAGAAGGTTGAATTGCGGCACCAAATCCATCGTATCCTCCAACAGGTTAAGATATGACGGGATTTCGAGCATATGGGAAGGACCACCCGCCCTCACATCGACCCTGGTAAAGCCTTCTTCGAACACCCTCATATGCTCAGGATCAATGTCCGAACCAGACTCGTAGTCGTCTACCACCACTCCCTTCAATCTCTCGCCGGCAGAGAAGAGCTGCGAGCCTGCTGAGACGTTGAGGGTCCATTAAAATAATTGTGGCAGCTGCCAAACTCTACCTTAATACCACGACGACCCTTTATGTGCCCGAACCGGGCATCACTTCCACTCCCAGGGAGCCATCTCCCCCAGTTTCAGACACCACTAAAACAGGATCAACCTTCGAGGGCGTCGATTGAAGACGTCTCCTCTGACGTTATCCTCCACCTCTTTGACGGGGCCTCTTCACCAACACCATAAGAGGGTTCGCCCGCCGAACGAACCGTGGGGTTCGGAGAGCCCGACCGAGGAGTAACCTCAGTATGACCAGATCTGGACGCAGACTCAATCTGCGAAATAGCCCAATTTTGATCACCCTCATCAACAGACGCCCCAAGTACAGGCCTAGTAGAAGAATTCGGTTGACAGAAAGCAAGAGCGGGAGCCCTCGCCCCTCGCTGACCTGTCAATAGGACATACGACCGAATGAAAATATAAGGCAAAGAAAAATACAGGGCGAAGAGTAAAATGACTAAGGCCAAGTCAAGGCGACTTACCGACGGAAGGTTTATTCCTAAACCTCTCGTGGAAGCATGCCCATACGCGAATTCCCACCGTATGAGGCAGAACCGAGATCACCCATCTGTGAATATCATTAATTTGGGGTGGGAGGGGGGGTAGTATCTCGGCTGCAAATAATCAATCAACGAGATCACTAGATGAAAACAACCAATCAGCGTTGTGAAAAAGGAAAGGAAAGAAAGACCTATGTGCAAACTTCCACGTCTCAGGGAACCCGGCGGGGTTAGACACCACATGTTCCATACGACATAGAAGAAGCTCTCCTAGAAGCGGCGATTGGTCTTATCGTCCATTCCGTTCACCAGGCTCTTAGTACCTCGGTGACGGAGATGTAGCATGGTGCCCTTGTGAAAACTGGGGACGACGAGATGCAGCAAGTGTTGAAGGGAAACCCCACGGTCGGCCAAATCCGCATACTTGATGAGCATTAATAAGAGTTTGTATATGTACGGGGTGAGCCGATCCGGGCACACCTTGTAGAAGCGGCAGAAGTCCGCCGCCAGTGAAGGCAGGGGAAGTGTGTACCCAATAATAAAAGGGTACGCGTAGAACGCGCAGTATCCTGAGCGATGTTTGTTTACTATATCGCCTCCCGCCAGAACGAGTTCGATATGCTGAGGGATTCTCCATTTAACTTTGAAAGCCGCAATTTTCGTGACATCCATCGTAGAAAGTACGACTTCAGGCTCATCTTCGGCGGTGCTATTGAATTTAGTCCTTGCCTTCCTAGGGTGGGGCACCACCTCGTCCACCATCAAAAAACTCTCGTCCTCCGCCAAACTCACTCCCTCTTCGAGGGAAGGCACGATATTTTCTAGCACCGGAGCACTAACGACTCAGTCAGGGTTAGAAGAAGTAATGGCCATCGCTTTGAATGAGTATGCAAATTGTGAATGTAAATAAAGAAGGGTAACAACCACAGGGATTGCCGGCATAAAAAGAAATTATGAAGAACCGGGGGAGAAGAACAAATGCTTTTAGGATCTTCTTGTGAATGATTTGGGAAACACTACATTCGAATGAGAAACTCTCTTATTTATAGAGATATAAATACGCGGGTTGAGAAACGAAGCGCCGCCTTTTTCAAAACATAACAGGAGAGGCACGGGAAATGATGCGGCATACGATGAACGTGTGCCATAATGACACATGACGAACCTAATGTCATTTCAACTGACACATTGGTCTGACGAAGCTCTCGAAATGTCACATCATCGCCTCGCTTAGAGGTGCTCGCACATCGCCCAAAACATTCAGATTTCTCACAATTTTCGAATTGATGAGGTCCGTCCATCGTGCTCGCCCTAAGGCAACCCCAATAGGTGGAGGGACTAACTATATGGGTTGAAATCTGACCACACAAGAATCGGCACAAAAGGAATGGTGAGGAGTCGATTGAGCGGTGATGGTGCACGAAAAATACTGTAACAACGAGCAGCTCGACCACAGTCGAGGTTGAACCATTAGACATCCTCTATGGCAAGGCACACGCCAAGGCGTCTAGGGAGGTCGACCCAAAGCATAAATAGCATATTAAAGCACTCTGTCTAAGGACCGCTGGGTAAAGGGGAACACCTAGTATATATACAGAATAAGAGAATGATAGAAGGGGCCTTTGGAGGGACTTTCCACTTTTCTTCTTCTTTTAGGACCTTCTCTAAAGGGAATCCATGGGGAACCCAAGAGAACGTTCACAACCTTGTTCCAAATCTTTGTAATCTTCATCATGAAATCAATAAAGATATAATCCATAGTTGTTAATGGTATACCTTCTCGTTCTTCTTTATCGCATATTGTAGAGCGGTAGTATTGAGAATGCAATTGCATTATTTTCATTTGACATCTTCTATAACCTTGACGAGCTCGCAAGCTTAACCATTTCCGATTTTTCTTGTTTAGTGTTCTTCGATCTAGAGTTAATTACCTTTAGTCAGAATTTATCCCCTATTTTCTTATTAATTCGTTTTAAGAAAAGGTTAACACTTTTTTGGTAAAACATGTTCTATATTAATTTTTCCATCTTTATACAACGTTACATATTACGTTTCTTCCTTCTAGATTGAGTTATCTTATCGAGTAAACTGATCATGATCAATAACCGACTAACTGATATTTGATAACCGACATCTTATCGATTTGGTTATTCATTTAGTATATTTATAACCGATAACCAATATGTCAAACTGGTAACATTCACAATCGAAGCGAATCGGCCGATACCCAACCTTAGTATGTTCTGATGGCCTCATAAGAGTTGACAAGATAGTCCTATAGTGTTAACTGGGTTTTGTCTTCGGGTTTGAAAGATAACATTTGCACTCATGTTATTAATTTCCCAGTCCCTGGCATGAAGAAAAAAAAGGTCCCGGTAAAGAATTATAGTTTGCTTACCACAATTGCGCGTAGGATTGACCGATTGAGTGATTTTTTTATTTATCACAAATTAGTATGCGTAACAAAGACCATGAGTTTTTTCACCCATTGATAAATCAAATACATCTAGTTGCATGGTTTGTTTGTAAGATAAATCTGCCTAAACGTGGATATAACTCTATTTCAAATTTCAAATTAAGGTTGAAATTAAGGCAAATTTTATAAGAAAAAAAGTGACAAGATTCTCGCAATCTTCGGTCCTAGACCCATTTGGATTGAGTTTTTAGTTGTCTGATTAACTGATTGATTGACAAGATTTTCGCCAATCTCGCAATAGATCATTTGTCTCTAATAACCTGTTGGCCTAGCTTTCGTTTTTTTTTTTAGGCAAAAAATTAAGATGTTTGGCCAAGCTTTTAAAAGAAAAAAAATGATTTTGGATAGAAGTAAAATAAAGTAGATTCTTTTCAAAAGCACTTTTGAGAAAAATACACTTAGAGATAGTTTTCAAAAGTTTGGTCAAATACTAATTACTACTCAAAAATATTTTTTAAATTAATTAATCAAACACAAAAAAAATTTCACGAAAAATATTTTTTTGAAAAGTACTTTTGAAAAAAACATTTATCAAAATAAGCTGATTTTAGAAGTTTGGCCAAACAAGCTATAAACCCCAAAGTTGGGTAGTCCTTAATCGATAGTCCTTAAAATTATTATTTATCAGGGCTCAATTAATTCCTTGCTAATGTTTGTTAATGCTCAGTTAAATAAATCGATCTTTGTTATATTCATTTAATCACGGATAGAGAATGATATTTGGGATCACAATTTATAATTAGTTTATTTTAATAATTTACGTAGAATTAAATAATAAATTATAATATGTTTAAGTTGCTCCAATTAATGTAAAAAAAATTACGTGCTATAATACATATTTTTAACATTCTATCAAACATAAACATCAAATTGAGAATTTTGATTTTAATGGTATTATTTTCCTAATATATTTGAATATTCTATAAGAGAATACATTAAAGGTGCACGTGTCATCTATATTAACAAATTTTTCTAGAATAAGAAGCTTATTAATCTATCTGTAAATCAAATATTCTTGAATACATCCAAATTGATTTCGAAAGAGTTTCAACAGTGGGAACAATCAGCTACTTCATGAAAGTTAACACGAACAACATCATTCTTTACAATACGATAGAAGATTGGGGGGGAAAAAACTTACTATGATTTTACTTCATGTCTTGTATACAACAAATTCAAGAGAAATTATTAGTGCAGTAAATAAAGAGAACTTCCACGGGGACTTGCATCCCTTAAAGAGGCAATTACTACTTCAAACAAAGAGAACCAAAGGCACTAAAAAAATATTAATATGATATTGTCCTCATTTTTCCCGAAGGATAGGGGTAAGGGGGAATATGAGAGTTTTTCCAATTTAAGTGAGATAATCGAATTTGCGATTATATATTTAATTTTCAGAGTCGCCACTCCGATTTTTACGGTGTTCCGAGACACCATTTATTTATTTTTAATATCCCAAATCGAGGGAATTACTCCGTTAAAAGTCTGCGAACTAGAAGACCGGGTAAGGAATTCTGTTAACCCGGGAGAAGGTGTTAGGCACTCCCGAATTTCGTTGTTCTAGCACGGTCGCTTAATGATTTATACTTGGTCTAAATTGTTTAATTACTGACTTTAATACCTATGTGCATTTTACATTTTTACCGCTTCTAATTATTTATTTGCATTTAAAGAATTATCTTAAGACGGGTTACGTATGTGTATGCCCGCTTGAATTGATGCGTCAAAAATCATGTCACGCGGACGTGTACATAATTCACGACACTTGATTCATTTAAGAAAATAGTCAAAGTCGCGCAAGCGCATATTTTGGTTTTTAAAATAATCGAGATCACGTCACGCGAACATGTACGAAATTACGGTAATAATTTGAAATCCACTCCTAAAGGCTTCTCTACGAATGTTCATTTTTTGAAACTTTATTTGTGTCACGCGAACGTGTACATATTTTTTAAGAAAATTATTTGTTACTAAAAAAAGCTATTTCACTCAAAGTTACGCGAACGTATACTTTGATTTTTAATGTTTGAGAATTTCAAGTGTATCAATTGCCTAACTAAGGATGGGTCTAAACATTTTGCTATTTTGGAAAGATTGTCTTCCTAAGTCATTTGTAAGGTTAATGTAGAGGTCAAAGAGTGTAACGACCCGGTCTGTCGTTACGAAAAACCTGCATTATAACTGTTATTGCTGACTTATTATAGATTGGTTATTCTGTTATTAATGTGTTAGAGTTGATAGGCTTGGAATCAGAATGGTTAAATGAGAATTCAGGCACTTAGTCCTAAAGAATAGCCTTAAAAATGGGAAAAGTCAACTAAGTGTTGACTTATTGGTAAACAACCTCGGAGTGCAGATTTTATGGCTCAGATAGCTTCGTTAGGTGATTTGGGACTTAGGAGTGTGTTCAGAATAATTTTGTGACGTCCGGTGTAGAATTAGGCTTGAATTGATGAAAGTTAGATTTTGGCGATTCCGGTCGGCAGTGGAAAATAGGCTATCGGGGTTGGAATTGAATTCCGACAGTTGGAACAAGTTCGTAATTTCATTTTGGACTTGTTTGCAAAATTTCAGGTCAATCGGGGTTGATTTGGATAGTTTCGGCATCATTGGTGAAAATTTAGAAATATCAAAGTTCTTAGGCTTGAATCCGATACAAATTTGGAGTTTTAATGTTAGTTTTGGTGTTTTGAGAGTGCAACTAAGTTTGAATGATGTTATGGGATATGTTGGTAAGTTTGATTGGGGTCCCGAGGGGCTCGAGATTGATTTCGGGTGGTTAACGGACATTTTTGGACTTGAAAACACTGCTGGTATTCTGGTGTTTATGAAGCTGGAATTTGTTCACTGCGATCGCGAGGAATGGTCCGCGATCGCGTAGGGTGAGTGGCTTAAGCAGTGCGATCGCGTGGACTTGATCGCGATCGCGTAGGGTTAGCTGAGGAATGGCAGATTTTTGTCTTCGCAATCGTATGGAGGAGGTCGCGATCACGTGAGTTGAGCGGGGTATGAAGTGCGATCGCGTAGTGGAGTTCGCGACGCGTAGAGTAATTGGGCGCGTGAGGGAGCAGCTGATAATGTATCGCGATCGCGTGGGTACGGTTGCGATCGCGTGAGGTTGTGTGAGGGTGAAGCGCGATCGTGTGCTTAAGGCTGCGATCGCGGAAGTCAAAGGACGTAACACTATGCGATCGCAGGGGCAAGGCTGCGATCGCGGTGAAGGAATCACTGGGCATATTTAAATTAAACCATCCGCGACTTAAACCCTTTTTTACACCATTGTTGAGCGGAGGAGAGCTTTTTGGGCGATTTTTGAAGGAGAAAATCACTGGGTATCGCAGAGGTAAGTAATTTGATTATTAAAACTCGTTTATGGGTGATTAAAGGTCATAATCTCAGCCTTTAATCCATGAAAAACAGTAGAAAAATAGGATTTTGGGGCATGAGATTATGAGACCTTCAAGGGTCGATTTGAGGGGTCAAATGAACTTCGATTTTGGTATTCTTTATATGTACGGACTCGTGAGAAGATGGAGAACACTTTTCTGTAAAAAATTATGAGTTTCGGGATGCGGGCTCGGGGGTCGGGTTGTGCTCGGTTTCGATTTTTGAGTCTGTAACACACCCCCAGTGAGCGCCGGTACCGATTGAGTGATGCCCGCGGGGCTTATG
>ML249821.1:0-59390 GCA_005239495.1 Nicotiana undulata
GGTAGTCATTAGGGGGTTAAATTAGGAAGGGGCTGATCTGGGTCGTTGATTTGAAATAATCAATGGCTCAGATTGAATAGGGTAATTGGGTCGGGTGTTTAGAGATTGGGCTTGGGTATTGAGATAAATTAATTGGGTTGGGCTCTGATGGGTTATTTAATTGGACTAGGTCTAATTAGGCTATAATTTGAATAAAGATGGCTATTTATTAAATACCCAATTAATAGATAAATAATTAATAAAAAATGGCTAATATTTATAAAAATGAAATGATGCTTAGTAAATGAAATTAAAATAATTAATTAGTATTTAAAAAATATAAATGACTAATTGTTGAATTAAAATAGCATAAATGTATAATTAGGTTGTAATTGCAAAGTTGTTGTAATTATAGCCCAATAATGCCAAATTGGCTAATTTGTGAAATAACTAAATGCTAATAGGATTAAAAAATGATATGTTGTCCCAAGAAATGTTTTGAAATTATTTGTAATGCAATTTATGAATAATTATTGGATATAAAAGTATTGAATAAATTAGAAATAAATTGATAAAAATATGAAAAATTATGGAAAAATACCCATCATTATAAAATATGATTTTGAATGTATATATGCAAATTTGAAATAATCTTTTGAGGAAAAAATGGCTATCAACAACTACACACCTCCTAATCACACCATCCGTACAAATCCGAAAAAGGTATGGTCCATCCCAATAATAGTCTAGACAATCCCTTTTGAGCTTCTTCCCTTGGCTTGAAGAGAACTCATCCAGAATGATTCCACACACAAGAAAATTTGCTAAGTCCAAGAACCATGGCACCTATTTTATTGAAATTTCCAAAAGTATCTCATTGGGGAAGAAGTCATTGATTTCAATGCCATCTTACGGCCTCCCCTCCTCCTCCAAACGAGACAATTGGTCTATCACTTGGTTTTCACTACCTTTCATGTGTTGGATGTAAATATAAAATTCTTGTAACAAGAGTACCCATCTCATCAACCGAGCTTTGGAGTCCTTTTTGCTCATATGATAACGAAGTGCCGCATGATCCGTGTGAACAATAACTTTTGCACCCATCAAGTACAAGCTGGACTTCTCAATTGCAAACACAATAGAAAGGAGCTCTTTCTCCATAACGTTAGAGTTTACTTAGGCATTATTCATAGTCTCACTAGCATAGTAGACTGGATAGAAATCTTGTTGATGCGTTTCCCCAAGAAAGCCCCAACAGCTATGTCACTTGCATCATACATGAGTTCAAAAGGCACACTCCAATTTGGAGCGGTGATGATGGGAGTAGTTGTCACTTGAGATTAAACAATTCAAAATATCTCATGCAATCATCATTGAAATTAAACTTGACATCCTTCTCAAGAAGCTTGCACAACAGGTTCACCACCTTAGAGAAATCTTTGATATAGCGTCGGTAAAAACATGCATGGCCTAAGAAACTCCGCACACCCTTCACCGAAGTTGGGGGTGGAAGCTTAGGAATCACCTCAATCTTTTCCTTGTCAACTTCAATTCCATCCCTTGATATTTATCGCCAAGGACAATACCTTCCTCGACTATGAAATGACATTTCTCCCAATTTAGCACCGGTTTCTTCACATCTAGCCAATACTTTGGCCAAAATTTCAAAACAATCATCAAAAGAATCTCCAACCACCAAGAAGTCATCCATGAAAACTTCAAGTTATTCCTCCATCATTTCCGTAAAAATAGCCATCATACACCTTTGAAAAGGCACTGGTGTATTGCACAAACCAAATGACATCCGCTTGAAAGAAAAAGCACTATAGGGACATGTAAAAGTTGTTTTCTCTTGATCTTCCGGAGCAATGGGGATTGGGTTGTATCTTTAGTACCCATCAAGAAAGCAGTAGAAAGAATGACCGACCAATCTATCGAGCATTTTATCTAAGAAAGGAAGTGGAAAGTGATCATTCCTTATGACTTTGTTGAGCTTTCGATAATCCATATACACCCTCCAACCGGTATTCGTTCTTGTAGGAATCAATTAATTCTTGTCATTGGTGACCACTGTCATTTCCCCCTTCTGTGGGACACATTGAACTGGATAAATCCATGAACTATCGGAGATGGGGTAGAGAACCCCGACATCAAACCACTTGATAATCTCCTTCTTGACAACTTCTTGCATAGCCTCATTAAGTGTTCTTTGATGTTCAATAGATGGTTTGGCGCCATCCTGTAACTTGATCCTATGCATGCAAACCCCGGATATCCACCAAGGTCCACCCAATAGCCTTCTTCCTCTTTTGTAGAACCGCCAATGTGGAATCTACCTGGACGTTAGTCAAGCAAGAGGAAAGAATAACCAGTAAAGTAAAACAAGGGCCAACAAATTCATAGCGAATATGAAGAGACAATGGCTTCAATTGCAAGGTATGTGGCTCTTCAATAGAAGGATTTGTAGGAAGAGTCTTCCTATTTTCAGGATCCAAGGACAATTTCCGGGGTGCATAGTTGTACGACCCTATTCCTTGCAAAGAATTCACACATTCCATGAAGCCATCCATCTCGACATTATCAAAGTTAAGAAAAATGGCCTCCAACATATCACCAGCGTTAATCGTAGCATTTGTATCATCAACAATGACATCCACCAAATCCACAAAAGGACACACCTCATTGCTATTTGGTTGCCGCATGGACTTACACACATGGAATACCACTTTGTTTTATCACCAACCCGGAAAGTGAGTTCTCCGGCTTCAACATCTCAAAGAGCTTTGCCTGTAGCAAGGGAAGGTCTCCCAAGAATAATTGGCACTTCATAATCAACTTCACAATCTAGGATGCACTGGAAGAATAAATTTATTTACCCAGACCAAAACATCTTCAATCACACCCAACGACCTTTTAATGGTACGATCGGTCATTTGCAATGTCATTGAAGTAGGTATTGGTTGCCAAATTCTCAAAGTCTTGAAACCTGAATTGTGCATCAAATTTATACTTGCCCCAAGATTTCCAAGAGCTTTAGCGAACTCGGCACTTCCAATTGTACAAGAAATCGTGAAAGCACCGGGATCCCCCAACTTAGGAGCCATTGAATGAACAATTTCACTCACTTAATGAGTGACTTTGATGGTCTCAAAATTCATTGACCTCTTCTTTGTCACAAGATCTTTCATAAACTTTGCATAACCAGGCATTTGTTCCAAAGCTTCGACCAATGGAACATTGATTGAAAGACTTTTCATCATTTGAATTAACTTCTTGAATTGATTCTCACCTATTTTCTTGGAAAGTATTTGAGGATATAGAGGTGGAGGTTTAGGCAATTGTGCCTTAGCCTTTTGCACTACTGGCTCCGATATGTCAATAATGTGTTTCCTAGACGGGTTCACCTCCTCTTGAGTCTCTTCCGCACAATCATCAATATCAATCCGAACTTCCCCATTAGGTTGAGAAATATTTTTTGGGATCTCTTCTTATTGCATCACCTGATCATAATCAACAAGTTGCCTTCCACTTGAGGTGGGTGCATTCTCGTGTCTTGCCTTTCTTGTGATAACCGCCATCGCATGACCCATATTGTTAACACCTTTAGGGTATTGTGACTCGTGTGTATTGTCATAGTTGAAATTCAGGAGGTTCGGAGTTAAATTGAAAGGAAAATTCTCATTTCAGAAGCCTTAAGTTGAAGAAATTGAGTAAGACTGGAGTTTTGAGTAAACGACCTCGGAATAAGGATCCGAAGGTTCCAGCAGGTTTGTATGGTGATTTCAGACTTTGGCGTATGTATGGATCGGGATTTGGATAACCCGAGAGCATTTCTGTGTATATTGTGGAAGTCAGCATTTTTGAAGAAATTTCCTAAGTTTGGCTTGAAACGCATTTCAATGATATTGATGTCCGTTTGGGATTCCGAGTTTGGGAATAGCTCCGTATGGTGATTCTAGAGTTGGGAGCACGATCGGAAGTGAATTCGGATGTCCGGAGGTCATTTTGAAGTCATTTGGCTAAAGATAGAAATTTAAAGGTTTTGAGAAGTTTGACCGAGAGTTTGACTTTTTGATATCGGGGTCAGATTCCAATTTCGAAAGTTGGAGCAGGTCCATAATGGCGAATATGACATTTTTGAAAAATTTGAGGTCAATCGGACGTGATTTGATAGGTTTCGGCATCGGATGTGGAAGTTAGAATTTTCAAAGTTCATAAAGTTGAGTTTTAGTGCAATTCATGATTTTGGCGTTGTTTGATGTGATTTCTAGCTTCAAACAAGTTTGTGGGATGTTGTGGGACTATGTCTTGTGATTGGACAGGGTCCCAGGGGGTCTCGGGTGTGTTTCGAGGTGGTTTCGGGCCATTTTTCTCTACTTTGTTGTTGTTGTTGTCATCTGATGTTTCTGGTGTGCTGTGCGATCGCATCCCTTGTAGTGCGATCATGGAGGAGAAAATGGGAGGGGTGATTTTTGGTCTGTGGGATCTCGGCCTCAGTGGTGCGATCGAGGAGAAGGATTTGGAAGGAGATGGAAAAGGGTATGTGCGATCGCAGGCATGCTTGTGTGATCGCATAGAAGAAATGTTCTGCTGCACTGACTCGACTTCGTAGGCTTATATCTCACAATATATAAGGGATTTTGAGATGATGTAAAAATGAAAGTTGTATTCCTTTGTGTCTAGTTTCTAGAATTGTAAACCATTTAGCATTTGGATTTGTGTATGAAAAGATATGGCTGTTACACAACAGGGTGTCCGGGAAGATGAAGAACAAATTTGTGTTGCACAGGGCTGACTTTGGCAGCTTATATCTCGAAATATATAAGGAATTGGGAGATGAAAAACATGAAATTTATAGATCTCTAAGTCTAGTTTTCAGAACATTAAACCATTTCTCATTTGGAGTTTTGTGCAAAAGGTTATGACTATTCTACTAGAGGATGTCCGGGAGGCTGGGCATTTGTTCTCCGCGATCGCGAAGGGAAAATTTTGGGTTGGAAAATTGTACTCCGCGATCGCGAAGCATTTTTCGCGATCGCACTGAGTAAATAACTGGGCAGAATGTTTAAAAAACGGGATTTTGTCCATTTCTTCAATTCATTCACTTGGTTGGGGCGATTTTGGAGGATTCCAAGAGGTGATTTTCATCAAGCATCAAGAGGTAAGATATTTATACTTATTTCCAAGTTAAATACAAGATTATTACACGGATTTAACATGAACATTTGTGGGAAAATTGGGAATTTTGAAGAAAACCTAGGAATTTTGGTAAATTTGATTTTAGCCACGAATTGAGCATGAGTGTTTGAGAAAATTGTATATTTGAACTAGTAAAGCCTCGGGTAGAGATTATCTTCAAGAAATTTCGAAATCCGGGCACGTGGGCCCGAGGGAGTTTTGGTCAATTTACTAAGCAAAGTTCGGAAATTATATAATCTGAATTTTTAGCAAATATTAGAGTATGTTTTCATTGAATTGCCGTTATTTGGTAGTTTTAGGACGTTGTGCATCCATTGGAGTCGTTGAAGGGCTTGGAAGCCGGTTATGGAGCTTCGGAGCGAGGTGAGTCTCTTTTCTAACCTTGTAAGAGGGAATTGTCCCCCTATGTAACTTCAAATGCTATGTGTACTTGCTTGGAGTCTATGTACGCACCAAGTGATGAGAGTACGTACGTAGTGGCTATTATTATTTTGTCCGGGTAGTTAGGCCACAACATGTTCATTGTTTTTCCCTGTCATGATGTAAATATGCTCTGTGCTTCTGTTGTGATTGGTAATGTTTCTTCTAAAGGATAGTGATACTTGACTCGCTTCCATTGTTCTTGTTTTACATTATGGGATCAGGCCGTATGCCACGGCGGAGTGATGAGAGTGATTACACTATGGGATCGGGCCATACGCCACGGCGGAGCGATGAGAGTGATTTCACTATGGGATCGGGCCGTATGCCACGACGGAGTGATGAGAGTGATTTCATTATGGGATCGGGTCGTACGCCACAGCGGAGTGATGATAGTGATTTCACTTTGGGATCGGGCCGTACGCCACGGTGGATACATGACTTGCTTGATTTCTAACGTTATTTGGATACCTCATATTGATGCATTTCGATGTTTGTTTGTCTTTCATGCCTACTGTTTTCCTTATATCCTGTCTATTATTATCACTGTTGGACATTAGTGAGTATCGAGTCGACCTCTCGTCACTACTTCTTCGAGATTAGATGGGATACTCACTGGGTACATATATGTATATGTACTCATACTACACTTTCTGTGCATTTTGTTGCACATGTACCTTTATAGTGCAGTGATTGATTTGGAGACTTATACGGGTTGTATTCATCCAGAGGCATTCCACAACTGCTGGAGTCTCCCTTTTGTGTACTTACATTTTATATTTATTGCCTTTGTCCAATTTGTTTTTTGGAAAAGCGTTGTATAATTGTATAAATCCTTAGAAATTGCTCATGTACTTGTGTCACCGGGTTCTGGAGATGTCTTGGTATTTCTTTTTTTGTATTAAGTTGGTTTCTTGCCGTATTTAAATTATGAAATTTATTAATTTAATAATGAAAATGCAAGAAAAGGCTTCAATTCTAAAATGTTAAACAGGAAAGTGTTCCAACTGATTAAGGGGTCGGCTTGCCTGACAGTGGTGTCCGGCGCCATCACAACCCATAGGTTTTGGGTCGTGACAACGTGGTATCAGAGCTCTAGGTTCCCGTAGGTTTCACGAGTCATGAACAAGTCTAGTAGAGTCTTGCGGATCGGTACGGAGACGTATGTACTTATCTTCGAGAGGCTACAGGGCTGTTAGGAGTACTTTTCTTCTTGATTCCTCATCGTGCGACTTGATTCCTTTAAGGCTTATTCCTATTCTTCTTCCTTTTCTCAATCTTACACGTTGCGAAGCGCTTGTTATGAATTGAGGGTTGAGGACTTTTAATGATACTATGGATGTGGTGCGGGATGTTTCTCCCAGCGTAGTTGATTGAGGCTATCATCGTTGTTCTACGGAAGAATTTTATGTCATCTCAGCTTAGTAGTTGTATTTCTGAGAACTTTGAGGCCATGCTCAGGTGGTTATGGAACTTACAATTGGTTATGGCGCGATGTTGATATGAGGATAGAACGTTTGCCCATGTGTTGGGTTGATGAACGGTTTGAATGGAGGTCTTCTCAGAGTGTGATTTCGAGATTTCACTATTTTTGTTCCGGCGGAGGAAAAGCATTTGGATTATAAATGATCAGGTTTTGGGCTGATAAAATAGTAAGGATTGGTGCTTTCAAGCAAGGTGGACTACTCACACGTAATAAGCTATCGCCACCTTTGATAAAATGGAATGTGTTATATTCGCCGACGTAATAGCTATTCGGTTGCGTTGGGTTTGAGTGTTGTGAATTAGTGTTGAAGAAGCAGTCGTCGGAGGTCGTGGGGCATTGTGGTTCCGTATTGAATAAGCACTTTTAATGAAGGCGACACAAGGAAGATGATCTTCATAAAGATTTAAAGTTGTGTGGGATCTTCCGGTTTAAGAGCTACGGAGAATGGTATTGAATTCAGGCAGTAAGTGGGCAATATTCGACGGAGGAACATATGTGAGAAGTGATGGGCGGTGGTGCCAATTCTAAAAGATCAGGTGTAAGGAGAGGAAGTCAGATAGCACTTGAGGGAATAAGTTGGGCCAAGTGGGAGAGTGGCAGCATAGTGGTGAATCAGAAGATGTAGTAGTGCAGTTAGTAGATGTCCAGGAGGAGCGGACGGATTTGTAAGGTTGGTAAATGGGCACATGCTGAGGATGGGGGTCTTGGTATTGTAGAAAGAGTGAAGCATAGCGTAATGGTAGGTGTCAGTTGGCTAGTTTCCTCGGGTGGGTTGTCTTCTGTGAGTAGGTTAGCGGTTGTAGGGATGGTAAGTTCTGTGCGGAGTCCTAGTGGCTAGTCAGTAGGAGGTAGAATGTGTGAATGGTGTTAGAAAATTCAATTATTTAAGGAGAGCTAACAGGAGAATTCGGAAGAATTGGATGGATTGGTGGAACAAGGGCATGTAAACAAAGGAGAAAGGATCTCAGCAGGGTCTAGAGCGGTGCAAGAAGTAGCTTCGGGATAAGTGGGGGAGTCCCACCACCTGCAGTTGGGTCGTAGGATTGTGCTCTCATGGGATTGCGGATTTGTCGGCGTATCGACAAGATGTTACAACTAAGGGAAAAGAGTATAGCGATAGTTGAGCATGGCATTCGATAAATGTGTGCGAAGTTGGTCCTAGTGGACCAGGGTTAGGCTTTGGAAGACTAAGAATCCGTGCTTAAGGCATAGGCAAGTTGTAAGGGTATAGACTCAGTCACGTGCTCCGTTGAAAGGATGTTCATGTGCTAGGAGAGCCTAGGGGTTGATTGTATTCGGGGCCAGTCAGAGTGGGTGACTCTCAATAGTGGTCCTAATGAATTTGAAAGTTAGAGAATGCGGTGTTTAAGGGTTTCAGACAACAGTATAATTAAGAAGCGATCTTTTGAAGTATAATCTCTAAGAGGAAGGAAGATGGTTGGAGTGTTCTATGTTATTTCAGCACGCTGGATTGTATCGGAGGAGTGAGAGAAATAGACTCCAGGTTGTAGAAAGATTATCAGGAGGTTGTGAGACGGGTTGCAGGATTTAGGCAGCATGGTCTCATAAATCAAGGTCACTTGGGATGAGTAAGGGTTGAGCTGTTATGAGTTGAAGGAAGTTACTATTATCTTCGAGGAAATTAAAGATGATTAAGAAGAACGATTAGTTAGCCATGGGTGAAATGGCACAAGTACGACAGTGATCAGTTCCTTCGGCATGTTTGAGTATGTGTATGGTCTGTGCAGGTATGTGTGGGGCTCGTCGGCCGTCGTAATAAATTTCAGTTGGAAGCATTCAAGTGCTATAGATTGTCAGGTGTAGGCGGGTCCCGGAAGGGTTATGGTGGTTTAGACCACTACTTAAGGATTTACATGTATTGTGATTGTGAGAGCTCACTTGTGATGACCCAAAAGGTCATCCTAAGTAATTCTAGCTAAATATGTGTTTCGAGGCCCCGAAATCCTCCGTTAATCTCACCTCGATATGTGTGCGCAGCCTGGGCATGTAGCCGGGAAGCTTCTAGGTGAAAATGTGATAAAAATGGAATTTTTGAATTGAATAATTGAATAAAGTTGACTTTGGTCAATGTTTTTGGTAAACGGACCCGGGACCCGTGATGTGACGGTCCCGGAGGGTCCGTAAGAAAATATGGGACTTGGGCGTATGCCCGGAATCGAATTCCGAGGTCCCAAGCCCGATAAATGAATTTTTAAAGAAAATTATTTTCTGAAAATAATAAAGGATTTTGGAAATGAATAATTATCTGAAAACCATGTTACCGGGCCTGTATTATGGTTTCGGATCCCGAAACAGGTTTATTATATGTTATGTGACTTATCTGTGAAATTTGGTGTAAAACGGACTTGAAATAACGTGTTTCGGATCAAAATTGGAGGAATTAGACTTTATGAAGTTTATAAGAAAATCTATGAGTTTTGAGGTTTAATTCCATGTTTTTGGTGATATTTTGATGATTTGAAAGCTTGACTAAGTCCGTAGGATATTTTGGGAGTGGTGTGTTTTTGGTTTTGAGACCCGAGGGCTCGGGTGAGTTTCGGGTAGTTAGCGGGGTGAATAATCTGGTGTTTTGAAGTCAGATTTGGTGTCTGGTGTTTTCTTCTCTGCGATCGCACCCTTGAATCTGCGATCGCATAGGCTTATCCTGAGGGACCCAACTGTTGTTCTCTGCGATCAAATGATTGCCTCCGCGATCGTAGACTTATGCCCAGATGCCTTCCGCGATCGCATCTCTCACTCCTGCGATCGCATAGAGTGAGGGTAGTCTGGGTAGGGGGCTGGGTAAGTATTCAGTGCGGTCGCGATCCCTTTCCGCGATCGCAAAGAGTGAAGCTCCCAAAGCTCTGCGATCGCATGACTTCCTCTGCGAACGCGTAGAGTCATCCAATCCCTTCTCTGCGATCGAAGAGGGCAAATTCGTCCAGTCGTCTTTAAATAAAAAACAGAACACTTATTACGGGATTTCATCCAAAAACTCATAACCCTCTTCTTCCCCAACCTCCATTGAAGCCCCAAGCCAATTCTTCCTCCATAGCCTCGTGGGTAAGTATTTTCTACATCGTCTTCTTCCATTTTCCATCATTAATCACTAGAATCTAGGCCTAAAAACATGAAAACTAAGTAGAAATTAGGGGTTTTGGGTAGAGTTAGGTTTTTGGGAATTTTGGGTAATTCAACCTCAATTTGGGGTCGAATCTTAAAACAAATTATATATTCTAACTCGTGGGGTTATAGGTGAGCGGGTTTTGGTCCGAGCCTCGTGTTGGGACCAAGCGGGCCTGGGGTCGAATTTTGGTATTTTTGGAAGAATGCTAGAAATTGAATATCTAAGCTATTGGATTGTATTATCGAGTCTTTATTGATATTATTGAATTAATTATGCATAGATATCGTTGTTTCGGAGTCGGATTATAAAGGAAAGACGGTCTTAGAGGGTTGATTGCTATACTTTGGACCGAGGTAAGTGTCTTGCCTAACTTCGGTGAGGGAATAAGTATTATTTGCTATGTGCTAAGTGANNCTGTGTGTCAAGCATGTCCGTGAGTCTATTTTGATAGAAATTGCAGTATTTCCTCCATGTTTAGCATATTATGAGATTGTCTTTACTTGAAAATTTATTCTTGATTGAAAGTATTGGATGTTGAGTTTGAGAAGTGTTGATACAAATGATAATCCAAGTGTAGAGTATGCGATTGAGGTGATTGGTTATAGCTGAGACCCTTGTCGGGCATTTATTGAGCTATTAATTGATGTTTTCCCCTTGCCGGGTGTTTGAACTGCGTATTTCCACTATGTTCTACTCCTTGCCATCATATCTGTTATTGTTTGGTGAGGAAGAGTGAAAAGCACGAAGGGTGATGTTGTGCCATGATATGTGATTACATTGCATAGTGAGGAAGAGTGTAAAGCACGAAGGGTGATGCCGTGCCATGATTTTATTGATTATAAGCACGAAGGTAAATGCCGTGCCATGATTTTATTGATTATACGCACGAAGGTAAATGCCGTGCCATGATTCATTGTACATTGCATTGTGAGGAAGAGAGTAAAAGCACGAAGGGTGATGCCGTGCCATGATATTTGATTACATTGCATTGTGAGGAAGAGAGTAAAAGCACGAAGGGTGATGCCGTGCCATTGTTTATTTTTCTGACATTTATATTGTTTCGTTGTCGATTATGTTGGATTGTTTCTCTGGATCACTTCTACCTGTCGATGTGACTGCTTTATTTCACTTGTTCCCCCCTTTACTGCTCCCGTATCCCTTACTTGCATGCTTATCTATTGCCTTGTGATATTCCCTGTTACCTGCTGTAGAATAGGACAGGTTATCGTTATTGTCAAGTCTAGCCTCGTCACTACTTCGGCCGAGGTTAGGCTCGGCACTTACTCAGTACATGGGGTCGGTTGTACTGATGCTACACTGCACTTCTTAATGTTGTGCTGATCCCGCATCCAGACCTAGTAGACCACATTGAGGGAGTCACCTTCAGTCCACCCAGAGCTTCAAGGTATACCTGTTGGAGTTCGTGGGCCTTGGTGTCTCTCCTGCATTTGGATTCCTCATTGTCTTACTTTTTCTCCTAGTTCCAAGACAATTATATATTTCTTTTAGGACTCTGTATTTAGCACTCAGTTTAGATAGTTCGTGAGGTTGTGACACCCCGGTTTTTGGGATTTTGCGATATTGTTGTCTTTATCGTTTCATTATGCGTTTTGAAATATTATTACTTTTCTGCTGTAAAACTTTTGAAGTGATTTGGGATGTTTCAGTAAAAGTTGAAAGTTCATGATTCGGGATATTCCAGTAAAGGTTTGAAGGTTAATGGCTATAAATACTGTTACGTTGTTTATATATGTCAAAATGTTGTGTACGTTGGCTTGTCTAGTGGGTTCAACGTTAGACGCAGTCACGGTCTGAAAGGTGGGATTTCGGGTCGTGACATCACTTGTGTGTTGTTATGGTTCTCATGAATTGAAGCAAGTAAAAGGTTTCTATATGTGATGAAGTGTTCACCTTGTTAGTGGCTCAGGAGTTATGATGGAACTTCTTATGCTATTCCATATTGGCATGTTATGTTCAATAAGCGGTATGTAACTGGAAGTAAGAATCGAGATTGCGGTTCGGTGTTAACAAGTATGTCATGAGCTCGGAGGAGCAAGAGCAATGGATGTGAATGTTCTTCAGTGTCATCTGAGTTCGGTGTTTGGTGAAAGAGGCTTGTATCCTGGTTACGGGTCCTTGAATTGTTTACAGCCTTAGGATGGTCAGTGGTATGGATGTTCATACTTGTTGCCTTGTGTGGAAAGTCGTGGGAGTGTGACCACGGGAAGATTGTGTAAGCATGACTTGTAGTCACCTGATTGATTGCAGATTTAAACTAAGTATAAGGAGTGTAATATTGCTTAATTGAGAATTTATGCCTGGGAGGCGTTCGGCTCAGTTGGCTGTGGATTGTGGGGTGTTTATCTCGGCTATGATGGTTGTCCTCGTGTGTATAAGAAAAAGGAAGCGGGTTGTTTGGACCCAGGTAAGGCTATCAATCTAGTTCAATGCGAGCAGAATCAGCTTGAAGTGAGTGAATGGATTTAAACAAGATTTTTGGCTTCATGCGAGTCAGAGGTGTTCATTTCAGTATGGCATTCCTCAAGGAGGGGTATTGGGATATCAGGTGTTGTCCCGTCTTCGTCAAATTCATGTGATATTGTGATTGTGCGTGTGAGTTGTGAAACAACTTGATAATTTCTTATGTGTTGAGGTGCCGCGTAGTGACGAGGTTATGTGAGCAGGATGGCTCCTGAGATTCAGATTATATATCACACCTTAGTCGTGCTGGAGTTTTTGTAGCATATGGCTCCATCAGTCTTCCCAGAATGGTATTATGCACTTATCGTGCTTGTGACCGATATTCAGTGATTTGTAATAGTGAGCAATTGAGCTCCGTGCATATTTCCTTATGTAAATCTTATGATGGGATCGGGTGGCACGCCTCCACGGGTATGTTATTTGGATCGGGTTGCACACCGCAATAGTGTGATGTTGAGCAAGGTTCCTATAATTATTTTCTTGTGTTTTACTTCGTAATTTTATGAGGAAAGTTCATATTAGTTGCGTGAGTTGAGTAGTCCCTTCCGGAGTCATTTCCTTATGTGTCGTGTTCGAATTGTGGCCTATTGGCGCATTGTGGCATCGTGTGAGGCTAATGGCCGTGTTTGGGGTGATTGGTTGTCTGAGCAGTTCATACTGGGTGAGACAAAATTTATAAATCTGGGATCGGTGTGATAAGACTATGCAAGTATATTACAGGACAATCACCATAATTGGTTGCAATGGGATGATGATCTTAGTCAGGAAAAAGGATTTCAATGTTTTGTTAACTCTGTAGTTGGTTAGGAATTTCTACACATTTCCTCCGTTGTGGTGGTATCGTCAGCATAGCAGGATGTATGTGTGTATCTTATAAGGTGCTTTGAGAGCATCAAATTCGTAGAATTCTGGCTATTAAGGTTCAGGGAGCGTCATTGTGGTCAGATGATGGATTATGCGGTGTATGGTGCTGATTCAGCAAGGATACGCAGTTGTGTTCTGGTGCCTCGTGTGGTAGTTGATGCGGTGTTCACATATTAGAAACAGGCATGGCAGAGAATTTCAAGTGTTGGAACTGGGGTCTGAGTTAATTATATGGATAAAAGGGAATACCTTCAGATTTTATCAAGCTAATGTGCTCAACTGGGTTGTGGTAGCACGGGTAGGTGCACGAGGTGTTAAACAGTGATTTCAGATAATTCTGGGGCAGTTCTTGGCACGTTTGAGGACGAACGTATGTTTAAGTGGGGAATAATGTAACGACCCGGCCGGTCGTTTTGAGATCCAGCGCGTCATTCAGCAGTTGGGAGTCATGAACATCTTCATTTCGGGTATTGTGACTTGTGTGTATTGTCAGAGTTGAAATTCTGGAGGTTCGGAGTTAAATTGAAAGGAAAATTCTCATTTCAGAAGCCTTAAGTTGAAGAAATTGAGTAAGACTGGAATTTTTAGTAAACGACCTCGGAATCAGGATCCGAAGGTTCCAGCAAGTTCGTATGGTGATTTTGGACTTGGGCGTATGTCTGGATCGAGATTTGGATAACCCGAGAGCATTTCGGTGAATATTGTGGAAGTCAGCATTTTTGAAGAAATTTCCTA
The DNA here is from genome assembly GCA_005239495.1 of Nicotiana undulata. Lineage (NCBI taxonomy): Eukaryota > Viridiplantae > Streptophyta > Magnoliopsida > Solanales > Solanaceae > Nicotiana > Nicotiana undulata. The sequence continues at coordinate 14,292 of ML249821.1, forward strand.
AGTTTGGCTTGAAGCGCATTTCAATGATATTGATGTCCGTTTGGAATTCCGAGTCTGGGAATAGCTCCGTATTGTAACTCTGGAGTTGGGAGCGCCATCGGAAGTGAATTCGGATGTCCGGAGGTCATTTTGAAGTCATTTGGCTAAAGATAGAAATTTGAAGGTTTTGAGAAGTTTGACCGAGAGTTTGACTTTTTGATATCGGGGTCGGATTCCAATTCCAAAAGTTATAGAAGGTCCATAATGTCGAATATGACTTGTCTGCAAAATTTGAGGTCAATCGGACGTGATTTGATAGGTTTCGGCATCAGATGTGAAAGTTGGAATTTTCAAAGTTCATAAAGTTGAATTTTAGTGCGATTCGTGATTTTGGCATTGTTTGATGTGATTTGTATCTTCTAACAAGTTCGTGGGATGTTGTGGGACTGAGTCATGTGATTGGACGGGGTCCCGGGTGTGTTTCGAGGTGGTTTCGGGCCATTTTTCTCTACTTTGTTGTTGCTGTCATCTGATGTTTCTGGTGTGCTGTGCGATCGCATCCCTTGTAGTGCGATCGCGGAGGAGAAAATGGGAGGGGTGATTTTTGGTCTCTCCGATCGCGGCCTCAGTGGTGCGATTGCGGAGAAGGATTTGGAGGGAGCTGGAAAAAGGCCTGTGCGATCGCATAGAAGTAATGTTCTGCTGCAGTGACTCAACTTCGGAGGCTCATATCTCACAATCTATACGAAATTATGAGATGAAATAAAAATGAAAGTTGTATTCCTTTGTGTCTAGTTTCTAGAAATATAAACCATTTAGCATTTGGATTTGTGTATAAAAATATATGGCTTTTACACTACAGGGTATCCGGGAAGATGAAGAACAAATTTGTGCTGCATAGGGCTTACTTTGGAAGCTTATATCTCGAAATATATAAGGATGTGGGAGATGACCAACACATGAAAGTTATATATATTTAAGTCTAGTTTTCAGAACATTAAACCATTTGTCATTTGGAGGTTTGTGCAAAACGTTATGACTACTCTACTAGAGGCTGTCCGGGAGGCTGGGCATTTGTTCTCCGCGATCGTGAAGGGAAAATTTTGGGCTAGAAAATTGTTACTCCGCGATCGCTAAGCATTTTCCACGATCGCACTGAGTAAATACCTGGGCAGAATGTTTAAAAAACGGGATTTTGGCCATTTCATCAATTCCTTCACTTGGTTGGGGCGATTTTGGAGGATTCCAAAGGGTGATTTTGATCAAGCATCAAGAGGTAAGATATTTCTACTTATTTCCAAGTTAAATACAAGATTATTACACGAATTTAACATGAAAATTTGTGGGAAAATTGGGAATTTTGAAGAAAACCTAGGAATTTTGGTAAATTTGATTTTAGCCACGAATTGAGCATGAGTGTTTGAGTAAATTGTATATTTGAACTAGTAAAACCTCAGGTAGAGATTATCTTCAAGAAATTTCAGAATCCGTGCATGTGGGCCCGAGGGCGTTTTGGTCAATTCACTGAGCGGAGTTGGGAAATTATATAATCTTAATTTTTAGCAAATATTATAGTATATTTTCATTGAATTGCCATTATTTGGTAGTTTTGGGACGTCGTGCATCCATTGGAGTCGTCGGAAGGGCTTGGAAGCCGGTTATGGATCTTCGGAGCGAGGTGAGTCTCCTTTCTAACCTTGTAAGAGGGAATTGTCCCCCTAGGTAACTTCAAATGCTATGTGTACTTGCTTGGGGGCTACGTACGCACCAAGTGACGAGAGTCCGTACGTAGTGGCTATTATTGTTTTGTCCGGGTAGTTAGGCCACAACATGTTCATTGTTTTCCCCTGTCATGATGTAAATATGCTATGTGCTTCTGTTGTGATTGGTAATGTTTCATCTAAAGGATAGTGATACTTGACTCGCTTCCATTTTCCTTGTTTTACATTATGGGATCGGGTCGTACGCCATGACGGAGTGATGAGAGTGATTACACTATGGGATCGGGTCGTACACCACAGCGGAGTGATGAGTGTGATTTCACTTTGGGATCGGGCCGTACGCCACGGCGGATACAGGACTTGCTTGATTTCCACCGTTATTTGGATACCTCATATTGATGCATTTCGATGTTTATTTGTCTTACATGCCTATTGTTTTCCTTATATCATGTCTATTATTATCACTGTTGGACCTTAGTGAGTATCCAGTCGACCTCTCGTCACTACTTCTTCGAGATTAGACGGGATACTTACTGGGTACATATATGTATATGTACTCATACTACGCTTTATGTGCATTTTGTTGCACAGGTACCTTTATAGTGCAGTGATTGATTTGGAGACTTATACGGGCTGTATTCATCCATGCGTTCCACAGCTGCCGGAGTCTCCCTTCTGTGTACTTACATTTTATATTTATTGCCTTTGTCCAATTTGTTTTTCGGACAAGCGTTGTATAATTGTATAAATCCTTAGAAATTGCTCATGTACTTGTGTCACCAGGTTCTGGGGATGTCTTGGTATTTTTTTTTTGTTTGTATTAAGTTGGTTTCTTGCCGTATTTATATTACGAAATTTATTTATTGAATAATGAAAATGCAAGAAAAGGCTTCAATTCTAAAATATTAAACAGGAAAGTGTTCCAACTGATTAAGGGGTCGGCTTGCCTGACAGTGGTGTCCGGCGCCATCACAACCCATAGGTTTTGGGTCGTGACAATATGTATCCACAAATCCTCCAAATGTTTATAAACATTTTGAGTTGGAGCACCGGTAAAGAAACCTTGTTGCTCAAGCAAAGTGAGCATCACATTAGTTATTTGAAAGTTTCCCGCTCTAATACGGGGAGGGGCTATTTCATTAGAATAACCATCGTTGAGAAATATCTGGTGTGGAGCCACTCGTGGTGGAGGTAGGGGTGGAACAGTCACGTTGGTCATAAGGTAACCGGCCTCATTGGCTTGAGGTTCAAGAGGTACCTCCTCTACTACCTCCTCCTCGCTGTCCAATTCCCCTAAAAGCAAATTTCCGAGATCATTGTTCGCCATGGTTGTACCTATTATTTCTCATACACGTTAGTAACACGTAATTGGAAGAAGATATTACAAAAACAAACTCAAATATATAGCTAACACCATTTGAACACCCTGACAATGACGCCAAAAATTAATCCACATCTAATCCACACTCAATAGTGAGTGGAAACGGTCGTTGGAAGAATAATACCCAACTAGAGTCAGGGTCAATTTTCATAGGGATTTTAATATGGTTGTTAGGGGTATACACTTAATGAGAGAAAATGAAATAACTAAATTGCGCTTCCGAACAAAGGATTTTGTTTTCTACTTCTAATTTATCACTAACAATTATGAACCAATGAGAAAAAACTAGAAAGCGAATGATTGTTTTTTGTTGTTTTTACCAAATAGTTAAAAAGCCTAGGGATGTGAACTTCACCTAGGTGTTTGCCTAACGGGTTAAATACGTTAACACTTGTTTTATTGATTAGGGTGTATTATAGCTCTCAACTCTAAGTTAATTACTCAATACCTTGGTCATAGAGTGATTTTTCCCAATTTGACTTTCTCAAGCCCAAATGGGTATCAAGCTAAACAATTAATAAGAGTTCGAGTCGGGTTTTCCCTATCTCTAGTTCAAACCTTTTAATTAGGCAAATCAAAACCTTTATTAACCCAATTTCTTGTTAGCCAAGTTATCCTAGACTAGGTCCCTCTTTCTCAAGTAAAGACTAAGTAAAAAATGCATGAATCAATGTTTGAAACCATTAATTCTAAAATTAAAGCACAAACAAGGCTAAATAATCAACACTCAATCATAAACAAGCATTATATTAATACCCATAAGGTTTACACACAAGGATTGGTTCGCAACCCTAGTAAGAGCTAGCTACTCATAGTAGAAAATGAAGAAAACAAAGAATAAATACTAATTAAACTCATAAAAGAAGATTAAAATGATAAACTATGACGTATTGTTCCTAAAATGGTCACAAACTTCTTAAAATAGCAAAATACAATGGCTACAGTTGCTTAAACTTTAAAACTTGGCCTAAAATGTGATTTCTTCTATTTATAAAGGCTCAATATTTGCTGATAAAAGTGCTCCCGGGAGGTTTTGGGGCTACACAGTTCCATGTGTGGTCCGCACATTGAATTAGCTTGTAGGGACTTGTAATTTTTAGCCGCACAATTTATTATGCGGCCGCACAATTCTTGTGCAGTTCGCACTTCAGGCAAGGCTTCAATTCTTGGTCACTTGCACACTCTGTGAATTTTTGAATTCTTTGTAAGTGCGGACCCTGTTCTGCGGCAGCACAATTTATGTGCGGTCCGCACATCTGCTTAAAGCCTGATGGGCTTCTTCACCAGTTCTGCGGCCGCAAATGGAATTCTATGGTCCGCACTTTCTTCTACGGCCGCAGAAATACCTCTACGGACCACACTTCTTGTGTGCTCTGCCTCTTCTTGCCTTTTGAGTCGGAACACTCTTTTTTGAGTCAGATATATTCATGAGAGCCCTAATTTCCAACATTCCTACAATTTGCACACTTTCATTAGTTTTGGAAACATAAATCAATAATTTCGGACTAAAACAAAAGAAAAAAAGTGCTAATAAGTGGTCAAAATCCACACTTATCAGTATTCAACAAAGCAACAATTTTGATCAGCATGCTTTTTCATCCGCTTTTGGGATTTGACAAGATAGATCCACACTATCTCTAAATTTTGCCTGCATTCCTTTGAGAAGCTATAACCTCGAGGAGATTTCGATATATTTGGGTCATTCACTGTGTGTGGCAGTAGCGGTTGTTTCCCGATAACAAATTCAAAAGCAGTTTTGTTTGTATAGAGCTCTTTTGTGAATTGAAACACAATTGAGCAGCATCCTTAATCGTCACCCAATTCTTCTACGATGCAGTAAAAAAATGGCGGAGATATTCCTCCAGCATTCCATTAAACCGCTCCGTCTGGTCATCAGATTGAGGAAAGAAACTTGAACTATAACTCAATTTGGATCCGAAGCACTTAAAGATCTAAGTCCAAAAGTTCCTAGTGAAAAGAGAGTCGCGATCACTAACGATGTCATTAGGCAGACCCCAATATTTGACAACATAAGAGAAGAAGAGTTGAGTTGTATCTTCTAGTGATAAATATTTTTGACTTTTATAAATGTGGCATACTTGGAAAATCGATCTACCACAACCAAGATAGTTGTAATATCTCCGACATTGGGCAATTCGGTGATGAAATCTAGGGAAACGCTTTCCCAAGGTCTCTTTGGAACATGTAATGGTTCCAAGAGTCCCGCTTGTGTCAAGCGGCATGACTTGTCTTTCTGTCATACTAGGAAAGTCTTCACATACTGAGCAACATCATCAGCCATTTGAGGCCAATAATAAGCACAACACAATAACGCCATGGTGCATTCTTCATCTGGGTGACCGACCACAAAGTATCATTTTTGCGCCCCTTTTTTCTCGCGAAATCGGGTTTCGACATTGACAACTCCTTTTAAGAAGGGAAGGAATTGGTTATTGAGAGAGTCGCCACCTAACGGATTAAGGTGTGTTAGGGCACCTATTGCAAATGACTCGGGTTTACTAGTTGTGTCACCAAAAATCGGGTAAGGACTCAAATTACCTCGAGGGGAAGGTGTTAGTCACTCCTAGAGGTCCACAATGATGGGTCCTGACCGAACTCAAATCATGTGAATTAGTCTAATAAAGAAGCGAGGGAATTATTTAATAGGGATGGGGGGTCCTAAGTTTTTTAGCCTAAAGGATCACCCCGTGTAACATAAATAATACTTCGTAACTCCCCAAGACGGGGTGTTACTCATATTATTCAGCGGGCACAAACTATCATCTCCTGTTACTCGATTATTATCTTTAAGTTATTTACCTAAAGCGCTCTACTCAATTCTAGCTCATGTCCTATGCGTGCACTACCCGTCCCTTACCTATGGTCCTGGAGGCATTGGGACCTCTATTTTGGATGGTTCTATACTCACTTAGGTTTCTCAAAATTCTAAAACTAGGCGACATACAAAATAAGTTTGACTTTCATACAATAGCAGTTAAACGCTCAGTTTAGCCTCCACACATTAGGCAGCAAATGCACGCAAAACAGACTGGCATGTTAACAGTTTTAACCATTAAGGCTATTAGGTCCTATAGGCATAATTTCTATGTGATTCTGGATTTTAAACATACTGACAATTCACGACATAATTTCCAGGTGATTTCATAATTACCTATTGATTACAATTAAAAGTGTTTAACCTATAGGCATGTTATCTAGGTGACTTACTTAGCAGTTGACAACAAAAAATGCTCAGAATTATTAATTACTCCTATAAGCATGCTTTCTAGTGAGGCAGATTTGAATATGCTATAAGTTGAACTTGATTATTGTATGTCCTATAGGCATGGTATCTAATCATACGAAGTAAAATAGATAGGATATTCGCAGAACCTATTTGAACCGTAATAGATCCCTATAGGCAGGTTATCTAACTTGCGATGGCAAACATAAACATCCAGACAAGTTTTTAGCAAAATATTTCTGGGCGTAAAGCAAAACCTATAGGCATGCTTTCTATCAATAATAGCGAAAGACCTATAGGCATGTTATCTAACATATAATAACAGAAAGAGATGTGGCATGTTATCTAACATATAATAGCATAAAAGACCTAAATACATGCTTTCTACCCATTATACAGAATATCAAATAAACCCATTTCCGAATTTTATTATCACCCCCAATTGTATTTACAAATTATTACATACCAGAATAGAATGAATAAATTACAAAGTATGTAGAGTATAGAAAGCCTGCAACAGGCCCAAATACGTCTGGATAAGCCAGGCCCCTCACAATATCTTCAAAAAACCAGTGTTCATAGAGCCCAACAGTGACTGATTCACCTTTGTTTCAATGAACCACGGGCAGTGCTCGCACTAGAGTAGAAAGATCATAACCAGTTCAAAGAAATCTATGGACCAAATCCTGGTGTGTCAGAGTTCACGAGGTCTCATGAGAACCTTGAGCAGTGCTCACACCAGGAAGGCCAAGGAGAATACTTAGATGACGCTGGCTTTCAGCCAACAAAGAATTAGGTTTTAGAAGAGTGGACAGGATTGGGAGTCATGCTTACGGATAAAATCACACACAGAAACAAAGACAATCACTTTGAAACTAACAAGTTTGAAACTTTAACAAGGGACCAATTTCTAAACATGTTTCACAAAGGCAGTAAGGAATTCCGATTAGGATAAGTCATATAAAAGAAATTCAGTGATCAATCATGAGTTAGTAGCACATTAGTTATTAGTAAGAACTAATAGCACAGAATCAGTGGAATAACATGCTAACAGTTTGGCAACAAACTAAGGGCTACATTTTGAACTAGTTTTCGGGGAAGATATTAAACGCACTTAAAGATAGTCTTAAGTTACACATAATTAAACAAGTTTTGTCAATTAGTCTACTAAGTTAAACATGGCTAAAACACATAGGGCAATGATTCTAATAACATTAGCATATTGAACGGATAATAAAGTAGAAGAGGGTTGAATAACTTACTGGTTAAGATGAAACAGAAAGAAGTTTGACAATGTAGCAGTAATCACCAACAGAAGCAACAATATAGGATTTCTGGCCTTGACTTCCAGCCGACCAGGAATCAATCATAATAGAATAAGAGTATACACTATATAGCTTAAGTAGTGAGAAGATTCGAGTTCTCAGTCTTTATAAAAGGGAGAGGGGAAAAGGTTTAAATAGCACTAGACTAGAGCACATAAACATGGTAACAATCAATCAAGGAAAGCATCTAATTGGTTAATTAAGGGAAGAAAATTCAGAGCTTTTATTTAAGGTAAGCCAGAAGTAACAGTACATTGACGCGTAAAACTATAGTCACAGTAATTTAGGGAATGAAAAAGATATGGGGAATCAAAGGGTCATAGGTTTAGGGCAACAATTAACGGCGAGAGTCCTAAAGCAGATAGACAGAGTCAATGAAGGAAAAAATGAAATAAAGAATCGAAACCCTAATTTTTTGGGTAAGTTAAGTAGTAAGAAATAATCAAAGGAACATCACAATAAAATGTGCATAGGCAGATATACGAAACATTAAAGAAAAAATGTTTAACAGAAATAAGAACTATAACAGATTTGAAAAGGTGAGTGAAACTAGTCAGAAATATCAACGGAAGTCACAGTAAAATGCACATAGATAGATATACGAAAATGTTAAAGGAAATATTCAACGAAAATATTGAACCATGATAGATCTGAAAACATTTGAACCCTAACTTTTAGGGTAAATGAAGAATCGAGAAAATCTCAGAGATTTGTACCAAAAAGAGATGAAAAAAATGAACGTAGTCGGAAAGAAGTAAAGGTTCGCACCAGATTTGGGCCAAAATGAAGGAAATCAGCTTGCCATGTTAGGCAAGAAATTATGTTATACCATAAACGAGTAGCCAATAGCGAGAAAGGACCGATAAGGCATGGGAATCCTTGATTGATTCCATATTTGGTTGGAATCGAAGGGGATTAGGGGTGACGACGCTAAGGTTTCAGAGGAGAGAAGAGGAGTGTTTGAGGACGGAGGGTTTAGAGGAATGATGGGTTAGGGTTAGTCTAGGTTATAATTAAAGGGGTGAGGTGAATGGAGGTCGTTGATCTTGAAAGATCAACGGCCAGGATTGAAAAGAGGGGTTTAGGTCGGGTAAAAAATGGGTTATCGGTTGGGTATTTGGTTAGGGGTTGTTTGATTTGGGTTGGGGTGTTGGGCTGGTATATTTTAGGTAATTGGGTTGGGGTTGGTCCGAATAATGTTTTAAAAAGGGTTGTTATTTAAATACCCAATTTAATTAATAAATAATTTGTAAAACATGATAAATAAATAATAAAAAACTCATTTATGCATAAAACAAGTAAAAATAGTTATTTAATACAATAAAAGTATAAAATGATTATTTTGGCATAATTAAAGTAATTATAAGTACATATAGTCTATTATTGCAAATGTGCACTTTTGGCCTTAAAATACAAATGCAATTATGTTAAAAATATTTGAAACACAATATGGGTATAAATGGTGAAATTAGATGATAAAATCATTATAAAAAAATTGGTGATGCACTTAATGAGTATTTATATAATAAAATGTAGGAACAAATTGATTTGAAACCTTTTAAAATTATAGAAAAATTATGAAAAATGCATGTATATGTCTATAAATCAAGTGATGATGCATATGCACTATTTTGAAAGTATATATGTATATTTAAAAATATGAGGGAAATATTGGGTATCAACAATAATGACATTCCATCAGAAGAGTCCTCAGCGAATTTCCTTCTTTAGGAACATAAAGTCGGTTCCCTTTCAGCTTCAGGAGCCCATCTTCCATTTAGAACTGGTGTTGATACCCAATTTTTTCTCAAATTATTTTTCAAACTTGTATATAAGTTTTAAAAATTACTCTTTGTAATAATGAGTATTTTTCCTATTTTTTTCCACATTTTGTATCTAAATTATTTCCCTATTTATTTAATATTTCATATTATTAATAATTCACAAGTTGTGCTCTAAATAATGTCAAAATATTTTCCAGTTCAGTATGTCATTTATAATCATTTTTTATTTATTAAAATCCAATTATTTCATAAATTGGGCAATTGGGTTTTATTTAATTGCAATTACAATTATTTTGCAATTATGGCCTAATTAGACACTTTATTTTTTTTTTAAATTCGAAATTTATGCTTCTTACATTTTTAATATTATTTAATTATTGTAATTTTACCTATTTAAACTTAATTTCTTCCTTTTATAATTATTAGGTATTTTAATTAATTAATTACCTATTTTTATTGGGTATTTAACACCTAGCCTATTTCATTTAAAACTTAGCCATATTTTGAACCCAATTAACCCCAACCCATACCCCAATTAAATGACCCAGCCCAATCTTAAATTTACCCGGCCCAACCCCCAATTGATCTGAGCCGTTGATCAAATAAAATCAACGGCCCAAATCCGTTCTTACCTAAAATAACTCAAACGACCCCCCTCCCTTGTCTCATTCTTTCGAGACTAATCCTCTCTCTATCTCTTCTCTCTCTCTCTATTCTCTCTAGAATCTTCTGGCTCTTCGTCTTCTCCGATGGCCTTCACCTCCGGCCACCTCCGGCCTCTCCCCTTTCGACCACCAACCGCCTTGAAGCCTTCATTTCTCTGGGTCTCTTCATCTTTGAGACTTACATGGGTCTCACCCCGCCAGACGGTCATTGAAGCTCTGCCTGGGTTGTTTCCGGCCTTTCTCCGGTGGGGTTCTGACACGAGTGTGCTATAACCACCATTATCTCTGAAGTTTCACGGCAGGTTCCTCTATTTTCTCTGGTTTCTAATGAAACCCTAATCTTGACCTAAACTTCTCGAACCTCTTTATTTCACGATTTAAACTTATTCTCTTATGTTTCACACTATTCTCTACTCGATCTCTAAGATTCTCCAATTTTTAAAACGTTTTGCTTACTTTTTTATATAAAAAAAGGCTACGGTTTCATGACCCTTTTTAATGGTTGTTGCCTCTTATTTCTAGTACTACCTTATGATTCTCATTATGTTCGAGCATCTGTTTAAGCTTTTCGCTTTATCTAAGTTATTATGTCAAAAGCCCTAATTTCTTATCCCTAATCTTGGATATTTGAGCATGTCTGTGATAACGTATTCGTTCAATCTGCTGATATGTTTGTTTCTTGTAGATGCTCTGAGTTTATGTGTTTTTATCCCCATTCTGTTCATTGGGGCTTTGGTTCTTTGCTTCTCCTGATCATGTTATGTTTGCTCTATTAATCTCTTTAATCATTCGACATGTTCTAGCTTGAATCCTTGATTTTTATAGGACTATTTTACCTTACTGTACCTGTTAGGGTTTCCGAGTTGACTCCTTTTTGCCTATTATGTGTGTGCAGTCTGTGTTAATTTTCTTTAGTTAACGTTATTCTTGTTTGAATCCCTAATTTACTGTAATTGGTACTTGTCACCAATCTTTTGTGATGATTTCCTTACTGATTTCAACCTCCAAAATATATTTTTTCCCTAGTTTGTGTTCGACTATGTTACCAGCTGACTCTTAGTTGCTTTCCTTTATTAGAATTGGTTGAACCTAGCCCCTATTACATGCTCTGTGCTCATGTGATTTCCTTATATACTATATTCAGTCTTATGTGATTTGCCCTCTTCATTTATTGTTTGTATATTACCACTTGAAATAATCCCTTAATTAAAGGGATTGCTTCTACTGATTTGATTATGACTGATACCTAGTTCCACAATTACTGTTTAATTATGATTCTTGCCTTATTTTCTACAAAGTCTCAAACTATAAATACTCCACTCTTTCAACACTGAGAAGACACGAACACACACATACATCAATACTATTCTACATTCTCTTATGCTCTTTCTCTTCTCTCTTTGTTCTACTACTGCCTTTGCTCTTGCCTGTTATTAGCTGGCTATAAGCCAAGGCTAATATTGTGTTACGACTTTGCTCTTTACATCCTGCTTTTTCCCTCTTACTGGTATGTCCTAATTAATCTTCAAGCCTCCAATCAATGTGTTTATTATTATTGTTTCAGTTCATTATTTTCCTGATTTTCTTCTATTTATGCTTCTACTGCTCAACCTGCAATTGAATCTTTTGTTCTAGTACTTTACCATGTCTTATCTCTTCTGACTTACATGCTAAGTCTGTAATATGACTGTTGCCTATTCCTAACTTCTACTTGCTATGCATGTATCCTATTGATGTATATTCTTATGCCTAAACTTTACCACTTCCTAATTCCCCTGATCCCTTGCACTTTGTATGTTCTTCTTGATCTACATGCTTCTATCTGTTGTTTATCTTACCTATTATAATTGTCCCCTGTTACTGTCTAGTATTATGTCTAAGCTTGACCATTTCTTGATCCCCTGAATCTTCTGATTTTGTGTAGTCATGCTTCAGTGAGCTTTCATAAGTCTCTGTATCTCCGTTAGCGTTATGTGATCTATCTGTTCCCTTTCCCCATGGCCCTTGTATGCAATCCTATACTATTGAGCTACTCTAACTAGTGCTTCTGCTGTCTTAGCACAAACCCCCTGTTTTGAAAAACTCTTTTAAACTACTCATTCCTGCACTTCACACTATTCTTAGACCTTTAGGTTCCACCCCCTCAATGTGAGCATTGCTTTGGGACCTTGAGTTCCCTCTGAACTTTGACACACTGAGGCAGGTAATTCTACACTGCACCTATCTCAACTTTGGCAATTGTTGGGTGCTGGTATTGGCCAGGGTCCTCACAAGAGCCTTAGGGAGCTTTGCCGCACCCAGGCTATGTAAGGCTGTGAAACTCGAAAGAGGTGAGGCTGGAAGGTTGGGCCTGTTTGAAGGCTCCATGTAGAATAACTTCTTGTTTTCCTCTTTGTAATTACTGTAATTCATTTGATATGGTCTGTAATAATTTGTAAACAAACGATTGGGGCTGGATAGTGAATATGGGAGGGAACTATGCATGTTTAGTGTAGTATGGGTAGAAATCATGATTATAGGCTTTATTTCCCTAGCTGTGCAATAGTATCATTCTTAGGATATGCATACCATGCATTAAAAATCATGTTTAGGTTCTTTATTTCAACACGTCTATTATATTCATGCCATCTGACACCATGTTCCCAGTATAACTAAACGAGTAACAAAAGCTGCCATAATGTATTGCTCATGCATTTTTATAACCATGACATATAGAAACCATGTTTTTAGGATGATACTTTGTGCATTAGATATCCTGCCCTTAGGACTTCTTATTTATCAGAACTTGAACGCCTAGTTAACATGTATCTAATTCAATAATCCCGCTAAAATATGGTCAACTGGTTTGAAACGTTTTCTGCAAATGTATCATCACTCATGTCCCTTAAAATCAGAACTGAAATATGCATGTTCACCCTTTAGGCAATGTATACGACGCCTAGGCAAACTTTAGGCCTAATGCGTAATTAAAATCGAATCAACTATGTTCTACTGGGCTGGGATTAATCCGCCCCTTTTAAATTTCCTAAACCTCGCTGTTTTCCATTCCTGATTCTGCCTCTTGAAACCCACTCTATTTTGTCGAAACCCCTACCCTTTATTTTAGAAATAAAATCTGAAGTTGTGCGTTTTACTACCCATTATTGATTTTTTGATTCCTGTCCTATTTTTCAAACCATTAAGTTTTTCAGAGTTACTTCATTACGTAGAGTTGTTCTATTTCTGAATACTTGTTGAACTATTTTCTAAAATGATTTATTAAAAAAATCTTATGAACTACTAGATTCTTATGATTATTTTTTAGATCTATGAATTTCAAATAAAAGCATTACTGGTTTTCTGAAAACTGTTGCTCCCTTTACTAGGAATTTCTCAAACTACTGTGTACTCCTAAATCCTACGCTGTCTTTAAATCACTATTTCTTGTGAATTGCTCAATCTTAATTAAATCTTCTGTCTTCATTAAGTTTTCCAACTCAGATTCCTACGACCTACTATTTTACTAAAATTCCTATTTTTGAACTCCCGTCTTTAGACTTTAATCGTGTTTGAGACGTGCTACTTACATGTCTATGTGTGGAGGGACATGTGAGCCTTTATTTGTCTATATATGTGCAGTCCTACTTGTTTTGTATGTCGCCTAGTATTTTGTCATTTAAACCTAAGGGTTCAGCCTAGTTCCTGCCTTGTAGGATTAGTAGTCCTAAACACCCTCCAGGACTTATAAAATGGGACAGGTAATGGCACACAATAAGCATTTATAACCAACACACGCATTTTTAAATAACCTTTACGGGGTGGGAAAGGTAGAATACGGATATGATGACCGGTGCGGTAATACCACGTGTAGTCGCCTCTTTGAGGTGTGACATACCGGGTATTGCATTGATGTGATCCGTATTACTTTAAACCTAGGACAGTTTCTTTTCAAATGTTTATTTTTATACTTTCTCCAAACTTCTAAAGATTTTTAAGCTTGTTTGAAATCCCCTCTTATATGAACCTTACTTGCTACTTGTTCACCGTCCAAATTCACAAAACTTATTGGCTGGGACCCACAGTTGTGGATCTTGAGGGGTGCCTAACACCTTCCCCTTGGGATAATTTCAAGCTTTTACCCAATCTCTGGTAACGCAAACTAGTTCATGAGTTATCATCTATAGGTGCCCTAACGCACCATAAAAATCGTTAGGTGGCAACTCTTCCTTAAACCCTTTCTTTTAAGAAGTTGGCCAAATGTCATAAACCCGATCTCTCCGTACCTAACCCGTGCGATAGAAAAAATGGGGCGTGACAATTGGCGAGTCTTGCCTACCAAATCGACCAAATAATGTGCAGCAGGATCCTTTGGGAGTAGATTTTATATCTTGCCTCTTTTAATGGTGGCCACTTAGCTCCCCCTTAGGGTGGCAAGTAGGCACACCGATGCTAAGTCGGCCCTTTGACTGAGAGCATCAAAAACTTGGTTAGTCTTCCTACTTCGCTACTGTCACGACCCAATTTCGGAGTCGTGATGGGGCCTGTCGTGGAACCAGGCCAGCCACTTAACTACAACATATTCTAAGTTAAATACCGAAGACAATTCTCCTTTATCAATACCAACATCATTAATAAGAGAAATTTCCAATTTTGAAAGCAATTTAAGAAAAGAAAATAGAATCCCAATACTACGGTCCGGATCAGGTGTCACACAATCATGAGCTACTAATATCAATACAACCAAATCGAACTGAATAGCATAGTCTGAAAGTACTACTACAGGTGGAAGAAAAAAAAAGAAAAGAAGGACGAGATAACGATCGCCAGCTGCTACCTCGTCAACTCCAATGATAAAGCTACTAGCACGAACCCGAATCGAACCTCGATGTAACTGGATCTGCACACAAGGTGCGGGGTATAACGTGAGTACACCAACTCAGTAAGTAACGGAAACAACCTACAGTCTGAGAAGCAATGACGAACTAAACCTCCGAAAAATAAGTGCAACAGTAATTATCTTGAAAATAACAGAGAGAATATCAGAAGCTAAGCATGATGCACCAATTTATGGTTGTAACTTTGCATACGTTCAAATAAACCAGAAATGCCATGTATACAATATGTGAGCTCTCATAAGGACATCCACTCGGTACTACAATTGGCCATCGGGCCCAGGGAAGGTCCCTCCCGGAGTATACATAAACACAATGACGTGGTCACTCAGTACTGAGGACAAAGGCCAGTCCAGCCCCACGGAGAAGATCCATCTCCAAAATATAACACTTGGACAAGATCCATGTCCAAGGAAGATCCATCCCTAAATAAGATCAATAACTTCGGACAAAATCCATGCCCAGGGAAGATCCATCCTTATATATCTATGCGCTCACTAGGGGCGTAAAGACTCTGGAGGGGCTCCTATAAGCCCAAGTGTTATGTCAAGCCAACGAAGGCATTATTCAAGAATCGCTGCGGTGTGCAGTCCGATCTCATACTGTCTCACAATCCGGCCCTAGGCCTTGTTCAGTCAACACTTTCTAGTCTCACTCACAGTGCTCTCAATATATGGAAATCAGCCCAAACAGTGGAAAAATAGAGATAACTAACAATTACCAAGACTGAAGCATGAAAACATGTACCATGATAGAGCTGAACATATGCAAGTAGTAATCACAGCAATAACTGACCATTCCGGTCTCAACATACTGGTGTAAAGCCTTAGCAATTTTACTTAACATGATTTCTACTAGGTTCAAGGAATTTACAACCTTCACAGTACAAGTATAAGTGTGAAACAACCATCCGACAGTGCCATGGGGTGAGACAGGACACAAATATTCGGTGTACGCCCATATGCCCGTCACTTGACTAGTGCGTCACCTTAGTCAAAAACAATTACCAAAAAACTTAGGGTTTCGAACCCTCAGTTCCAAGGTTGATGACGTTACTTACCTCAAAACCGGCTAAAAGACTACTCCGCAGTGCCCTTGCCTCGGATTTCGGCCTCCCGGTGCTCCAAATCTACCAACAATTACAATGTGCTAAGGAATGGATTCCAACCAAAATTTATCAAGAATACTCAAAATCTCGAAATTTGGTCAAAACCCGGCCCCAGGCCCACATCTCGGAACTCGATAAAATTTATACCACAAGAAACCTCGTCCTTCCACGAGTCAATACTTACCAAGAACACAGAAATCGGAGCTCAAATGGCCCCTCAATTTCCCAATTTAAGCCCTCTTAATCACAAGCCCTAACTACCCCTTTTTCCACTGATTTGTCCCAAAATTCCACCATAAAATCGACCTTTAATCATGTATTAACGATTTTAGAGTCCAAAAATCTTACCTCCACGAAGAACTATCGAATTCCCTCTTCAAAAACCCTTCAAAAGCTTCATACCCGGATTAAATATTGAGAAAAATGGCTAAATTTCGCGAAGGCTGGTTTATATAGTTTCTGTCCAGGGGTCTCGCACCTGCGACATATTCATCGCACCTGCCGCTCCGTACCTGCGACAAATCCTTCCGCACCAGCGACCTTTACAGGTCTCCCCCAACTTCCGCACCTGCGACTCAACCTCAGCACCAGCGACCTCGCAGGTGCGACCATCCTCTCGCACATGCAGAAACTCTCTAGCCCCGCCAAATCTCGCCCCTGCGGGCTCCCTACTCGCCCCTGTGAGATCGCACCTGCGACAAATTTTCCGCAGGTGCGGAAACATCAGAAGCAGCAGCTATAGTTGCAATTGCCAAGTCCAAACTCTCCGTTCAACATCCGAAATCAATCCCGAGCCCCTCGGGACTCCAACCAAACATACCAACACATCATATATGATTATTCAAACTTAGTCGAGCCTTTAAAACACCAAAAACAACATCAAGGCTCTAAAAACCCATCGAATTCAAGCCTATGAACATTAAAATTCCTAAATTCCACCCACGATGCCGAAACTACCCGAACCATTTCCGATTAATCTGAAAATTTGCAAACACATCCAAGATGACATAACGAACCTGTTCCAACTATCGGAATTCCATTCCGACCCCGATAGCCTATTTCCACTGCCGACCAGAAATCACTAAAAACTAACTCTCGCCAATTCAAGCCTAATTCTACACCGGACATCACAACAATATTCAGAACACACTTCCAAGTCCCAAATCACCTAACGAAGCTATCCGAGCCATAAAATCCGCATTCCGAGGTCATTTACCAATAAGTCAACTCTAAGGCTACTTTTAGAGACTAAGTGTCTCAATTCCTCCTATAACCACTCCGAACCCGAACCACCCAAACCCCAACACTTGATGAACAGTCTAACCAAGCTACAACAAGACAGAAATAGGGAATATGATGCATATTCTACAAAACGGCAGACCGGTTCGTTACATTCTCCCCCTCTTAAACAAACGTTCGTCCTCGAACGGGTCTAGAAACATACCCGGAGTCTCAAAAAAGTGAGGATATATGCTCCGCATCTCCCTCTCGATCTCGCAAGTGGCCTCCTCCATTGGCTGACCTCTCCAGTGCACCTTCACTGACGCTATCTCCTTTGATCTCAACTTTCTTACCTCGCGAGCCAAGATAGCCACTGGCTCCACCTCATAAGACATATCATCCTCAAGATGAACTATACTGAAGTCTACGACATGAGACGGGTCACTAACATACTTCCGAAGCATCGACACATGGAATACCGGATGAACACTCGATAATCTGGGCGGCAAGGCAAGTCTATAGGCCACCTCCCCAACCTTGTGAAGCACCTCAAAAGGGCCAATGAACTGGGGACTAAGCTTTCCCCTCTTCCCAAACCTCATAACACCCTTCATGGGTGACACCTTCAGCAATACCTTATCACCATCCATGAAAGACACGTCTCGAACCTTCCGATCTGCATAGCTCTTCTTCCTGGACTGAGTCGTGCGAAGTCGCTCATGAATCAACTTCACCCTCTCCAATGCATCCTGAACCCAATCTAGGCCTAACAACCTAGCCTCGCCGGGATCAAACTAACCGACCAGAGATCTACACCTCCTACCATACAAAGCCTCATACGGCGCCATCTGAATAATGGACTGGTAGATGTTATTATATGCAAACTCCGCTAATGGCAGGAACTGGTCCCACGGGCAACCAAAACCAATCACACAGGAACACAACATGTCCTCTAAGATCTGAATACTCCTCTCCGACTGCCCGTCGGTCTGGGGGTGAAATGTTGTGCTCATCTCTACCTGTGTACCCATACCCCTCTGCAACGCTCTCCAAAACTGAGATGTGAACTGAGTACCTCTGTCGGAAATAATGGAAACTGAAACCCATGCAATCGGACAATCTCCCTGATGTAAATACCAGCTAACTTCTCTGAAGTATAAGTAGTACTGACCGGAATGAAGTGCACAGACTTGGTCAGTCGATCCACAATGACCCAAATAGCATCCAATCACTTCGAAGTCCGCGGGAGCCCAACTACAAAGTCCATGGTGATCCGCTCCCACTTCCGCTCTGGAATGACTAACTCCTGAAGCGACCCACCTGGCCTCTGGTGCTCATACTTGACCTGCTGACAGTTGAGGCACCGTGCTACGTACTCCACAATATCTCTCTTCATCCGCCTCCACCAATACTGTTGTCTCAGGTCCTGGTACATCTTCGCAACACCCGGATGGACGGAATACCGCGAGCTATGGGCCTCTGCCAATATCAACTCTCGAAGACCATCTACATCAGGTACACAAATACGACCATGCATCCTCATAACCCTGTCATCATTAATAGTCACATCTCTAGCATCACCTCGACGGACCTTGTCCTGAAAACCCAACAAATGACGGTCATCATACTGACGTGCTCTAATCTGATCATATAAAGAAGACCGAGAAATCATGTTGGCTAACACCCGTGGAGGCTCTGACAAATCCAATCTCACCAACTGCGCTGCTAAGGCTTGAACATCTCGTGCCAAGGGTCGCTCTGTTGCTGCAAGATAAGCTAAACTCCCCAAACTCCCTGCTCGGCGACTCAGAGCATCGGCCACTACATTGGCCTTCCCCGGGTGGTACAGAATAGTGAGGTCATAATCCTTAGGAAGCTCCAACCACCTCCTCTGGCGGAAATTCAGGTCCTTCTGCCTTAGTAGATACTGCAAACTGCGATGGTCGGTATAAATCTCACATTGATCCCCGTACAAATAATGACGCTAGATCTTTAAGGCGTGAACAATAGCAGCTAGCTCAAGATCGTGCACTGGATAATTCTTCTCGTGCACCTTCAACTCTCTAGACGCGTAGGCAATCACACTACCGTCCTGCATAAAACCTGCTCCTAAGCCAACTCTGGAAGCATCACAGTAGATTGTATAAGAACCTGAACCATTAGCAAGACTAATATCGGAGTTGTGGTCAATGCTGACTTGAGCTTTTGAAAGATCACCTCACACTCATCGGACCATCTGAATGGAGCACCCTTCTGGGTCAATCTGGTCAGTGGTGCAGCAATAGAGGAGAATCCCTCCACAAAGCGACGGTAATAACCTGCCAAGCCAAGAAAACTCCTAATCTCCGTAGCTGAGGAGGGCCAACTCTGCACCGCCTCTATCTTCTTCGGGTCCACCTGAATACCCTCACTAGACACCACGTGACCCAAGAAGGCAACCGAACTAAGCCAGAACTCACATTTGGAGAACTTTGCATAAAGCTTCTCCTCTCTCAACCTCTGCAACACAACCCGCAAATGCTGAGCGTGCTCCTCCTGGCTACGAGAATACAACAGGATGTTGTCAATGAACACAATAACGAATGAATCAAGGTAAGGCTGAAACACGTTGTTCATCAAGTGCATGAACGCGGCTGGGGCATTGGTCAGTCAAAAAGACATAACCAAAAACTCATAGTGATCGTATCTGGTCCTGAAAGCAGTCTTCAGAATATCAGAGTCCCGAATCTTCAACTGGTGGTACCAGGACCTCAAATCAATCTTGGAGAACACCTTGGCTCTCTGAAGCTGATCAAATAAGTCATCAATGCGAGGAAAAGGATACCGATTTTTCACCGTAACCTTATTCAGCTGCCTATAGTCAATGCATATGTGCATAGAACCATCCTTCTTCTTCACGAACAACATCGGTGCACCCCAAGGTGAAACACTAAGCCGAATGAACCCCTTATCAAGAAGTTCCTGAAGTTGCTCCTTTAATTCCTTTAACTCTGCTAGGGCCATGCGGTAAGGTGGAATGGAGATAGGCTGGGTGTCTGGTAACAAGTCAATACTAAAATCAATGACCCTGTCAGGTGGCATGCCTGGAAAGTCTGCAGAAAATACATCAGGGAACTCACGGACCACAGGAACAGAATCAATAGAAGGAGTCTCACTACTAGCATCCCTCACAAAGGCCAGATAAGACTCACACCCCTTCCCAATCATACGCTGAGCCTTCAAGTAGGAAATCACCCTACTAGGCACATACTCTACCGAACCTCTCCACTCAATCCTCTGAAATCCCGGCATAGCTAAGGTCACGGTCTTGGCGTGACAGTCAAGAACAGCATGGCACGAAGATAGCCAATCCATGCCCAATATCACATCAAAATCAAACATACTAAGCAATAATAAGTCTGCCCGGGTCTCCAAACCCCCAATAGATATAACACAATGCCGGTACACCCGGTCCACCATAACAGTATTCCCCACCGCAGTCAACACATGAACAGGTGAAATCAAGGACTCACGGGGCATATCCAAGAAATGCGCAAAAATGATGAAATATACGAATACGTAGAACCATGATCAAACAATACCGAAGCATCTCGGTGACATACGGAAATAATACCTGTAATCACTGTATCTAAAGCTATGGCATCTGGTCTGGCAGGAAGTGCATAGAAACGGGCATGTCCTCCACCCGATTGACCTCCCCCTCTAGGGCGGCCTCTGACTGCCTGACCCCCACCCCTGGCTGCCTAAGCGGGTGGTGTAGAGACTGGTGCTGAAGTTGGAGGCTGGCTCCTCTGCTGATACGAACCACCAGAAATATAGGGACAAAACCTCTTGATATGACCTGGATCCCCACACTCGAAGCAACCCATCTCAGCAAATGATGGTGGGGACTGAAGGGAACCCCTGGAACCAGAGTAGTTTCTAGAAGAGCCATGTGCTGAAGAACCCTGAACTGATGGTGGTCAGGATAAGCTCTAGGCTGGAAGTGCACCGAATGATGAACGGCCCGGATGAGAACTATGGGGACCGTGTCCTGACAAAGTACCGGTGTAAACTGGACGAGCTGGCTGAGGAGGTCTGAATGGACGAGCTCTGCTATATTGAGGCTGACCTCCCGAGTGACCACCACCATAACTACCATATCCTCGAGGTCTGTTGACCTCCCTCTCAACACGCTCCTGGCAGTGCACTAACTCAATCTCCCTAGCTATATCAACTACCTCCCCAAAAGAAACCCCGAATACCCTCTCCCTGGTCAGAAAGATCCGTAACTGATAAGTAAGACAATCAACAAATCTCCTGATCCTCTCTCTGTCTGTAGGAACTAGCCAGATGGCATGACGGGCTAACTCAAAGAACCTCATCTCGTACTGTGTCACGGTCATGTCTCCCTAACGCAACTGCTCGAACTCTCTGCGCAGCTCCTCCCTGCGAGACTGTACTTCTTCAAAAAGAGAATGGAGAACTAATGCCATGTAAGGGGCGCTGCATCAGCGGGTCTATGCCTCTCATAGGCCTCCCACCAAGCAAGTGCAGCTCCTGAGAACTGGAAAGTAGAAAATGGAACTCCGCTGGCCTCTAGTATCCCTGTTGTGTGTAGTATCCTCTGGCACTTGTCCAAGAAGGAATGGGCATCCTCGCCATTTATACCATTAAAAGTCGGAGGGTGGAGTTTAGTGAACCTCTCCAACCTATGATGCTCATCATCAGCTAAAGCTGGGACCACATAATCCTGTACCGGAGCAATAGGCTGCACTGGCACTGCCCCAAGTGTCTGAAGTCCCTAGGTGACCTACTCAGGTGTCCGGGCAGCTGGAGTCTGAATGCCTCCCCCGGCCTGAGAAGTAGTAGCAGTAGTGGACATCGCAACGGCCTGTGCCAAACTGGTGCACACCGTCAAAATCTGAGCTAGGGTCTCCTGAAGACCCGGAATCACTATGGGCATTGCTGGTGCCTGAGCCTGCCCCGCAAGAATCTCGGTTGCGGGGACCTGATCCTGAGCAACGGGAGGGTCCACAAGTGATACCCTGGCTGCTGTGCGAGCTGAACCCCTCCCTCTGCCACGGCCATGACCTCGGCCTCTAGCTGGTCCTACTGGTGTCTGATCACCACTACCGGTAGCACGAGTCCTCACCATCTATGAGAGAATGAAAACAATAGAAGTTTAGTTCCCGAGTTCAACAGAGTCGCACGACAGAATTCAAAGATTTGGAATTTTCCTAAGGGTTCTGTAGCCTCTCGAAGATAATTACAGACGTCTCTGTACCGATCTGTAAGACTCTACTAAACCTGCTCATGACTGGTGAGACCTATTCAACCTAGGGCTCTGATACCAACTTGTCACGACCCAATTTCAGAGTCGTGATGGCGCCTGTCGTGGAACCAGGCCAGCCACTTAACTACAACATATTCTAAGTTAAATACCGAAGACAATGCTCCTTTATCAATACCAACATCATTAATAAGAGAAATTTCCAAATTTGAAAGCAATTCAAGAAAAGAAAATAGAATCCCAATACTACGGTCCGGATCCGATGTCACACAGTCATGAGCTACTAATGTCAATACAACCAAATCGAACTAAATAGCATAGTCTGAAAGTACTACTACTAGTGGAAGAAAAAAAAAGGACGAGATAACGATCGCCAGCTGCTACCTCGTCAACTCTAATGGGAAAGTTGCTAGCACGGACCCGGATCGAACCTCGATGTACCTGGATATGCACACAAGGTGCAGGGTATAACGTGAGTACACCAACTCAGTAAGTAACGGAAACAACCTAAAGTCTGAGAAGTAGTGAAGAACTAAACCTCCAAAAATTAAGTGCAACAGTAATTATCCTGAAAATAACAGAGAGAATATCAAAAGCTAAACATGATGCACCAATTTATGGTTGTAACTTTGCATACATTCAAATAAACCAGAAATGTCGTGTATACAATATGTGAGCTCTTATAAGGACATCCACTCGGTACTACAATTGGCCATCAGGCCCAGGGAAGGTCCATCCCGGAGTATACATAAACAGAGTGACGTGGTCACTCAGTACCGAGAACAAAGGCCAGTCCAGCCCCACGGAGAAGATCCATCTCCGAAATATAACACTTGGACAAGATCCATGTCCAGGGAACATCCATCCCTAAATAAGATCAATAACTTTGGACAAAATCCATGCCCAGGGAAGATCCATCCTTATATATATGTGCTCTCACTGGGGGTGTAAAGACTCCGTAGGGGCTCCTATAAGCCCAAGCTCTATGTCAAGCCAATGAAGGCATGACTCAGGAATCGCTGCGGTGTGTAGTCCGATCTCATACTGTCTCAATATCTGGCCCTAGGCCTTGTTCAGTCAACACTTTCTAGTCTCACTCACAGTGCTCTCAACATATGGAAATCATCCCAAACAGTGGAAAAATAGAGATAACTAACAATTACCAAGACTGAAGCATGAAAACATGTACCATGATAGGGATGAACATATGCAAGTAGTAATCACAGCTAGAGACAGTAATAACTGACCATTCCGGTCTCAACATATTGGTGTAAAGCCTTAGCAATTTTACTTAACATGACTTCTACTAGGTTCAAAGAATTTACAACCTTCACAGTACAAGTATAAGTGTGAAACAACCATCCGACAGTGCCATGGGGTGATCCAGGCCACAAATATTCGTTGTACGCCCATATGCCCGTCACTTGACTAGTGCGTCACCTTAGTCAACAACAATTACCAGAAAACTTGGGGTTTTGAACCCTCTGTTCCAAGGTTGATGACGTTACTTACCTCAAAACCGGCTAAAATACTACTCTGCAGTGCCCTTGCCTCGAATTTCGGCCTCCCAGTGCTCCAAATCTACCAACAATCAAATATATATCATTACAATGTGCTAAGGAATGGATTCCAACCAAAATTTATCAAGAATACTCAAAATCTCGAAATTTGGTCAAAACCCGGCCCCAGGCCCACGTCTCGGAACTCGATAAAATTTATACCACAAGAAACCTCGTCCTCCGACGAGTCTATACTTACCAAGAACACAGAAATCGGAGCTCAAATGGCCCCTCAATTTCCCAATTTAAGCCCTCTTAATCACAAGCCCTAACTACCCTTTTTTCCACTGATGTTTCCCAAAGTTCCACCATAAATTCGACCTTTAATCATGCATTAACGAGTTTAGAGTCCAAAAATCTTACCTCCACGAAGAACTATTGAATTCCCTCTTCAAAAACCCTTCAAAAGCTTCACACCCGGATGAAATATTGAGAAAAATGGCTAAATTTCGCGAAGGCTGGTTTATATAGTTTCTGTCCAGGGGTCTCGCACCTGCGACATATTCATCGCGCCTGCGGCTCCGCACCCGGGGGTAAAAATTTATAAAATCTCGGACTCTTGTGCTTACCTCTCTATGTGAGGTGGCTTTGGCCTGATGTTGGGCCTGGGAGGCCACTAATTGAATCAACAGTTGCACAACACTTCTCATGCCTAAATCCTTCTTGAGAACAACCGAGGGAGGAATAATGGGTGCATTAACTTCTCTAGGTTGTTTCGGGGGTGGTGGTGTTGTCCCCGATACCTGAGTCTCAACCTCATCGTGGGGTCCATGTTGGCCCTTGGGGAAGGTTGCACCTGACTAGTACCTTCCCATGATACTTCATCAATCCTTGTACTAGTGTTTGATATCTTGTGATATGCATTATTATAATCATAAACAATATAGGTATTAGAAGGGTATTCTTATGACTCAGCTCTATCGCACGATCTAGATCAGAAAGAAGGGCATTCATGTTAGATATCTCGTAGCCCCCTGCTTATAAGTATGGTGTACAACATACCCATAAATAAGATAATACTAGATATGGTATACGGATTCTCTAGGTCACAACATTGCTCTGATACCAAGTTTGTCACACCCCAACATTGCGACCGGCACACGATGCCCGAAGGCCTGTGCAAACTGATGCGTGCTCTTACATCTTTGTATTTATGAAGTCTGGGCCGTTGAGGCCTCCAAGAAATATTGCCAAAATCCAAACTGAGTACAACTGATTAACAAAAGAATCATTGACGTTTTATATATGATCATCACTAACACCAATGTGGTCATACCCTACCTTTACATGCAACCGAACACCAGCTCTAGTCTGTAAGCCTCTAAGAGTACCAAACAAACATATGTTTCCACAAATTGCTCGAGACAGGGCCCCACTATACCAAATATGTTTATAATATCTGCTTCAATACCTATTGACTTCTGAACAGCTATTCCGAGGAAGTGGAGAGCAACAAACAGCAACTGAATCGTGCACCTATTGAGGAGAAGCGTCACTAGATCTATCTGTACATGTGGGCATGAACATATTGCCCCCAAAGAAAATGGCGTCAGTACGGATAATGTACTGAGTATGTAAGACAATGAAAACAAGTAAATCAGAGTCGTAACGTAAGAGATGTGAATATGTGATTCCAACTTGAATACCGAAGACGAGCCAAAGGGAAAAAACAAATTGTGGAAACTATGAATCAGGGATCATAAATCCATGCAAACTTTTGTAAAAACCAATCCACTCATTAGAAACATGCATTAATTATAATATTCCTATATTTATAGATTCATCCACTCTTTGGGGAATATTTTATCACTCCATACTAGGCCTCACAAAGGACTCGATTGTACCTGACCACAGGAGAGATCGGTAACCTCACTTCACACATCCCTCCATACCTGACCTCGTAGAGGACTCAGTGGTACCCAGCCTTAGGAGGGCTCTACTATACCGGTCTCAATAGAACTCGGTGTAGCAGGCCTCAAGAGAATTTAATAGCCTCACATCACATATCATCATACCCAGCCACATAAGGGCTTAGTATGCCGCATATCATGTCTCGTCATACCTAACCAATCTATGGTTGCACTATAGGTTCCGTACCTGGACGACTATAGCGTGGCTCAATAGAGTAAAATAGATACATATATATAAGTGCAATGCAATAATATTTTCAAGAATGAATCATACCCTCCGGCCACATGATACAAACAGGAAATAATGTGAACTTTGAAGGAAATACAACTAGTAAGAACGTACAAAAATAGAATAACATCTTTGAGAGAAGTTAGCACTTACTAGACCTTACAGTACATGTATCATTTAGATATAAGGGGTGATTTACACAAAGTCATGTCAAGAAAGAAGGTTTCCCTACATACCTTGTTGAAGAGATAACTTTACTTATATGATGGTTAACTTTGCCTTTAATGAATCTTCAGAATCAATGTCACCTGACGATAGGTGTTATAGAAACGGCTTCTATTTTCTTCAAGCTAAATCCTACTAGATTCAGATTCACCTTCGACTTTACCTTAATTTGCTTGGAAATTTTAAAACGGGCGTTGAGAGTATCTTGAGGGTACTTATTTTGGTGATATCTTCTAGAATGAAAGAGAAAGAGCCTCACTGCCCTTTATATTGTTACCAAGCACTAAAATTTCTTCCACTTCCACATGCAAAATGGGTCGCCCTGCCCAGTGAGACATTTGGCGCAAACTCGTTGAAACGTGTGACTACCTTTCGGCCTCAACGTGTCTGTCACGACCCCATTATCCTAACAGGTCGTGATGGAGCCTATCGTGGTACTAGGCTAGCCAACCATCACATAACTACTCATTTGTTCTATTATAATACTTCAAAATCAATAATAAGCAGCAAACAGTATAAAATAATTTCTTTAAGTCTTTACGCCCCAATAATAATCTAACAGTCTAAACAATCCTCCTAACACTGGAGTCAATGATCATGAGCATCTATATAAACTAACTCTGCTAATGTCACAATAATGTCTAAGAAATAAATACTAATACTAATAAGGAAGGAAAATGGAGAAGCTGCGGACGCTGGACAGCTACCTCGAAATCCCGTAAGCTGTTGATAACGAACTCGGACGACTACTGCTCCAAACCAGTACCTGGATCTGCACACAGAGGTGCAGCGAGTAATGATGAGTACACCAACTCAATAGTAATGAAAATAAATCACGGTCTGAAGAATATGAAATACACAACACAAAACACCTATCCACAAAACAGTAAAATATCAAGTCTCCATAAAGTATACAACAAATACATAAGTTCGAAAACCAGTTTCCATAAAATCCTTTGAAAAACAAGTATATATTCAAATATTTCTCAGTAAAACTCTCAGTAAAATCAGTTTAACCAATGAAGTGAATCATAGTCAAAACTCAGTGAAATATCATCGTAAAACTACCCTCGGGCCATAATCATCACTTAGTGTCAATTTCGCTCAGCACCTCACCATCTCTCAGTATCATCCTCGCGGGCAACCTCACTGTCACTTATGCCTCCCAATCACTCATCACTCGGCACTCGCACTCAGTAGGTACCTGCGCTCACTGGGGGTGTGTACAGACTCCGGAGGGGCTCCTACAGCCCAAGCGCTATAAACAAGACACATCATGGCATAAATCACTCTCAGGCACTCGGCCTCTCTCATATCATAACATCCTCACAATATTGGCCCTCGGCCTCACTCATATCACAACATTGGCCCTCGGCCTCACTCAGTCAAACACTCCCAGCATGCCACTTGGGCCATGAATAAAACGGGGTTCGCGACCCAAAATAGTATTTCATTTCCAGAAATAGTAATATCATCAAATAGGAGTGTCAAAAATTTCACAAGAAAGACTGAGTGTAAAATCATAGTTTCAAAGTAGTGAGAATATCAGTAAAATAGCCCCCAAGGGGCTAAAACAGATCGGCACTAGGCCCCAAACATGGCTTATAGACCAAGTATATCAAAACATAGTAATACTAATAACCATATGCTTTAAAAGCGGTTTCGCAACTCAATAGTTGCCTAAAAAGGAACATTTTTCCAATTCTAAAATTCGTGCACGCCCCACACTCGTCATCCAGTGTGTGCGTCACTCCAAATCCATGAAAGGATGTAAAGTACGGGGTTTCATACCCTCAGGACAGGATTTAAAGACATTACTTACCTCAAACTACTCTGCAACCCGCTTGCCTCTCGTATCAACTTCCGAGTACTCCAAATCTACTAAGATCAGATTTTTATCATCAAATTATGCTAAAGGAATGAATTCCAATTGAAAAGTACCAATTTTATCATAAAACCCGAATTTAGCCAAAACCCGACCCCCCGGCCCGCGTCTCGAAACTCGACAAATTTTATACCAAAATGTTCTTCATCATCTCACGAGTCCGTACATATAAAGAACGCTAAAATCAGAGTTCGTTTGACCCCTCAAATCGTCCCCTAAAGGTATCATAATCTCAAGCCCTAACTACACCTTTTTCTACTAATTTTTCATGAATTAAACACTGATATTAAGGTCTTTAATCACCTATAATCGAGTTAATGAGTCCAAAAGGCTTACCTCGATGATGAACCAATGTTTCCCTCTTCAAAATCCCTCAAAAAACTTGGAACCCGCACAACAATGGTGGAAAAAGGGTTAAAATTCGCGAAGTCTCCTTTTTATACTTTCTGCCCAGGGATTTCCGTACCTGCGGCCTTATTGGCGCACCTGCGCATATGACTTAAACCCCCAATTTCCGCACCTGCGATTGTTTCTTCGCACCTGCGGACCTCGCGCCTTCGGTCCTCCTTCCGCAGGTGCGACCACACCAGTAGTGGTGAGTTAAATTCCCCGTTAACCATCCGAATAAATCACGAGCCCCTCGCGACCCCAACCAAACATACCAACATATTATATATGGTCATTCAAACTTAGTTGCACTCCCGAAACACTAAAAATAACATCAAAACACTAAAATCACATCGGATTCAAGCCTAAGAACTTTGAAATTTCTAAAATCCACCAACGATGTCGAAACTATCCAAAACAACTCCGATTGACCTGAAATTTTGCAGACATATCCAAAATGACATTACGAATTAGTTCCAACTTTCGGAATTCCATTCCGATCTCGATAGCCTATTTTCCGTTGTCGACCGGAAATCACCAAAAAGTAACTTTCGCCAATTCAAGCCTAATTCTACACCGGACATCACAAAAATATTTTGAACACACTCCTAAGTCTCAAATTACCTAACGAATCTATCTGAACCATAAAATAGGCATTCCGAGGTCGTTTACCAATAAGTCAACTCTAAATGGACTTTTCCAACTATAAGGCTATTTTTAAAGACTAAATGACTAAACTCTCACTACAACCATTCTGATTCCAAGCCTACCAACTCTAACACATTACAAACAGTATAACCAAGCTATGACAAGGCAAAAACAGTAATTATAATGCAGGTTCTGAGTAACGACTGACTGGGTCGTTACATTCTCCCCCTCTTAAACAAACGTTCGTCCTCGAACGAGTCTAGAAACATACCTGGAGTCACAAACAAGTGAGGATATCTGCTCTGCATCTCCCGCTCGGTCTCCTAAGTAGCCTCCTTCACTGGTTGACCTCTCCATTGTACCTTTGCTGAAGCTATATTCTTACCCCTCAACTTTCTAACCTGACGGTCCAAAATTGCTACTAACTCTACCTCATATGACATATCATCCTCGAGCTAAACTGTGCTGAAGTCTAAAACATGAGACGAGTCACCAACATACTTTCGGAGCATCGAAACATGAAATACTGGATGAACACTCGACAAGCTGGGTGGCAAGGCAAGTCGATACGCCATCTCTCCAACCTTCTGAAGTGCCTCAAAATGACCAATAAACCGTGGACTCAGATTTCCCCTCTTTCTGAACCTCATAACACCCTTCATGGGTGATACCTTTAGAAGTACCTTATCACCTTCCATAAAGGACACATCCCGGACCTTCCGATCTGCATAACTCTTCTACCTAGACTGTGTCGTGCGAAGTCGCTCCTGAATCAACTTCACCCTCTCCAAAGCATCATGAATTAAATTTGTGCCCAATAGCCTAACCTCACCAGGCTCGAACCAACCAACCGGAGATCTACACCTCCTACCCTATAAAGCCTCATATGGGGCCATCTGAATACTGGACTGGTAGCTGTTATTATATGCAAACTCCGCAAGTGGCAGAAATTGATCCCATGAACCACCGAAATCAATCACACAAGCACATAACATGTCCTCCAAAATCTGAATAGTCCGTTTTGACTGCCCGTTGGTCTGAGGATGAAATGATGTGCTCAACTCTACCTGAGTACCCATACCTCTCTGTACAGCCCTCCAAAACTGAGATGTGAAATGAGTACCTCTGTCGGAAATGATAGAAACTGGAACTCCATGCAACCGGACAATCTCCCTGATGTAAATACCAGCCAACCACTCTGAAGTATAAGTAGTACTGACATGAATGAAGTGTGCGGACTTGGTAAATCTATCCACAATGACCTAAATAGCATCAAAACCTTTCAAAGTCCGTGGAAGCCCAACTACAAAGTCCATAGTGATTCGCTCCCACTTCCATTCCGGAATATCTAACCTCTGAAGTAATCCACCTGGTCTTTGGTGCTCATACTTGACCTGCTGGCAGTTAAGACACCGTGCTACATACTCAACAATATCTCTCTTCATCCGCCTCCACCAATACTGCTGTCTCAAGTCCTGATACATCTTCGCGGCACCAGGATGGATGGAATTTCGCAAGCTGTAGGCCTCTACTAATATCAACTCTCGAATTCCATCCACATTGGGCACGCAAATACGGCCCTGCATCCTCATAACACTGTCATCACCAATAGCCACATCCCTGGCATCATCCTGACGGACCCTATCCTGAAGTACTAACAAATACGGATCATCATACTGTCGAGCTCTAATCTGATCATAAAGAGAAGACCGGGAAGCCATGATAGCTAATACTCGCGGAGGGTCTGACCAATCCAATCTCACCAACTGACCCGCTAAATCCTGAACATCAAGTGCTAAAGGTCTCTCTACTGTTGGAAGTTAAGCTAGACTCCCCAAACTCTCAGCTATGCGACTCAAGGCATCGGCCACTACATTGGCCTTCCCCGGATGATACAAAAGAGTGAGGTCATAATCCTTGAGAAGCTCTAACTATCTCCTCTGACGCAAATTCAAATCCTTCTGCCTCAGCAGATACTGCAAGCTACGATGGTCAGTGAAAATCTTACATTGTACCCCATACAAGTAATGCCGCCAAATTTATAAGGCATGAACAATGGCAGCTAACTTAAGATCGTGCACTGGATAGTTCTTCTTGAGCACCTTCAACTGTCTAGACGCGTAGGCAATCACCCTACCGTCCTGCATCAATATCGCTCCCAAACCAACTCTAGAAGCATCACTATAGACTGTGTAAGAACCCGAACCAGTAGGAAAAACCAACATCGGAGCTGTGGTCAGTGCTGACTTGAGCTTCTGAAACCTTTCCTCACACTCATCAGACCATTTAAATAGAGCACCCTTCTGGGTCAATCTGGTCAAAGGTGAAGCAATAGAAGAGAATCCTTCCACAAAGCGACGGTAATATCTTGCCAAACCAAGGAAACTCCTAATCTCCGTAGCTGAGGACGATCTGGGCCAACTCTGCACCGCCTCAATCTTCTTCGGATCAACTTGAATACCCTAACTAGACACCACGTGCACTAAGAAAGCTACTGAACCAAGCCAAAACTCACACTTGGAGAATATTGCATAAAGTTTCTCCTCCCTCAACCTCTATAACACAACTCTCAAATGCTGAGCATGCTTTTCCTGACTACGATAATACACCAGGATGTCATCAATGAACACAATGACGAACGAATCAAGGTAAGGCTGAAACACGTTGTTCATCAATTGCATGAACGCGGCTGGGGCATTGGTCAGCCCAAATGACATAACCAGAAACTCATAATGACCATATCTAGTCCTGAAAGCAGTCTTCGGAATGTCAGAATCCCGAATCTTCAACTGGTGATACCCAAACCTCAAGTCAATCTTGGAGAACACCCTAGATCCCTGAAGCTGGTCAAACAAGTCATCAATACGGGGCAAAGGATACTGGTTCTTCACCATAACCTTATGCAGCTGCCTATAATCAATACACATACCCATGGAGCCATCTTTCTTCTTCACAAACAACACTGGTGCACCCCAAGGTGACACACTAGGCCGAATGAACCCCTTATATTAGAGTTCCTAAAGCTGCTCTTTCAATTCCTTCAACTCCGCTAGTGCCATACGGTAAGGTGGAATAGAGATAGGTTGGGTGTCTGGCACCAGGTCAATACCAAAATCAATATCCCTGGTAGGTGGCATGCCCGGAAAATACGTCCGAAAAATCACTGTCCACAAGGACAGAATCAACAGAAGGAGTCTCACTACTAACATCCCTCACAAAAGAAAGATAAGATTCACACCCTTTCTCAACCATACGCTGAGCCTTCAAATAAGAAATCACTCTGCTAGGCACAGGCTCTATAGACCCTATCCACTCAACTCTCGGAACTCCTGGCATAGCTAAGGTCACAGTCTTAGCGTGACAATCAAGAATAGCATGACATGGGGATAACCAATCCATGCCCAGAATCACATCAAAATCGACCATACTCAGTAACATCAAGTCCACTCGGGTCTCCAGACCCCCAATATATAGATATAAGACACGACCGATACACACGGTCCACAAAAATAGTATCACCCACCGGAGTCGAAACATGAACAGACGTAACTAAAGACTCACGGGGCATATTCAGAAAGTGAGCAAAATAGGATGAGACATAAGAGCCAGGGTAAAATAAAGCCAAAGCATCACTGTGACAAACTGAAATAGTACTTGTAATCACTACATCTGAGGCCATAGCATCAGGCCTAGCCGGAAGTGCATAAATACGTGGTTGGCCTCCACCTGCTCGACCTCCCCCTCTAGGGCAGCCTCTAGCTGCCTGACCACCACCTCTGGCTGCCTGGGTAGGTGGTTAAGTGGCTGGGGCTGAAGTCGAGGGCTGAACCCTCTGCTGAGATGAACTACTAGCACGACGAGGACACTGCCTCCACCCATGTCCGAACTCTCCACACACAAAACAACCACCTGGAGCTGAAGATGGAGACTGAAGAGAACCCCTGCCACCATGATAACCACCGGACGGACCATACATAGAAGAACCCTGATATGATGATGCTCTAGAGGAGCTGTAAGTTGGAAAGGAACTGAAAGATGAACGTCCCTGATGAGAACTGCGAAGACCATGCCCTGAAGATGCACCACTATAAGCTGGGCGAGCTGGTTGTGGAGGTCTAACGAACGACCTCTCTTGTGCTGAAACTTCCCTCTGGAAGGAGCACCACTGAAGCTACCTGATCCCCGAGGCCTCTTGGCCTCCCTCTCCTCACGCTCCTTCCTACGAACCGACTCGATGTCCCGAGCAATGTCAACTACCTGCTCAAATATAGCTCCAGACACCCTCTCTGGTCATCAAAATGCGAAGCTGATAAGTGAGACCATCTACAAATCTCCTGATCCTCTCCCTGTCAGTAGGGACTAACTCAGAAGCATGTCGAGCCAACTTAGAATACCGCATCTCGTACTGTGTAACTGACAGCTCTCCCTGCCGCAGCTGCTCAAACTGCCTACGCTGCTCCTCTCTATGGTACTGAGGAACATACTTCTCCAAAAATATCGTGGAGAACTGCTGCAAGGTGAGTGGTGCAAAACCAACCGGCATACGCCTCTTAAATGCCTCCCACCAAGTGAAAGCAGCACCCACAAACTAAAATGTAGCAAATGAGACCCCATTGGTCTCCAAAATACCTGCAGTACGTAGTATCCTCTGGCACTTATCTAGAAAACCTTGGGCATCCTCACCCTCTATGCCGCTGAAAGTCAGAGGCTGACGTTTACTGAACCTCTCCAGCCTACGCTGCTTATCCTTGAACATAGCTGGATCCACATGGTTCTGAACTAGGGCAACCGGATGGGCTGGGACTACCCCTGGCACCGGAATACCCTGTACATCCTGCTCAAGTGTCCGTGCAGCTGGAGTCTGAATGCCTCCCCCGGCCTAAGCTGCAGTAGCAGTCGTAGACATAGAAAATGCCTGGGCCAAACTGGTGCACACCGTCAATATTTGAGTCAGGGTCTCTCGAAGACCCGGAATAACAATAGGCATTGCCGGTGCCTGAGCCTGTCCCGCTAGAGCACCCTCGACGGGAACCTAATCCTAAATGATAGGGGGATCATGTGGTACTGTCCCGACTACTGCGCGAGCTGGTCCCCTAACTCCACCACGGCCTTGACCCCTTGCGGGTCTGGCTGGTGTCTTGTCACCCTGATCGGTAGTGCGTGTCCTCACCATCCGTGAGAGAATGAAACAACATGAGTTTTGATTTCAAGAACCAATTGATTGGAACGAAAGAGTTCAAGAAATTGAGATTTTTTCCTAAGAGCTCTACAGCCTCTCGAAGATAAGTACACATGTCTCTGTACCGATCTGCAAGACTCTACTAAACCTGCTCATGATCGTTGAGTCCTATGTAACCTAGAGCTCTGATACCAACTTGTCACGACCCCCGAATCCTAACAGGTCGTGATGGCGCCTATCGTGGTACTAGGCTAGCCAACCATCACATAACTACTCATTTTTTCTATTATAATATTTCAAAAATCAATAATTAGAAGCAAACATAATAAAATAATTTCTTTAAGTCTTTACGCCCCAATAACAATCTAACAGTCTAAACAATCATCCCAACACTGGAGTCAATGATCATGAGCATCTAAGATATAAACTAACTCTGCTAATGTCATAATAATGTCTAAGAAATAAATACTAATACTAATAAGGAAGGAAAATGGAGAAGCTGCGGATGCTGGACAGCTACCTCGAAATCCCGACGGGATGACAACGAACACGGACGACTATTGCTCCGAACCAGTACCTGGATCTGTACACAGAGGTGTAGGGAGTAATGATGAGTACTCCAAATCAGTAGTAATGAAAATAAATCACAGTCTGAAGTATATGAAACACACAACACAAAACACCAATCCACAAAACGGTAAAATATCAAGTCTCCATAAAGTATACATCAAATACATAAGTTCGAAAACCAGTTTCCATAAAATCCTTTGAAAAACAAGTATATTTTCAAATATTTCTCAGTAAAATCAGATTGAAAAATGAAGTGAATCATAGTCAAAACTCAGTGAAATATCATCGAACAACTGCCCCTCGGGCCATAATCATCACTTAGTGTCAATTTCCCTCAGCACCTCACCATCACTCAGTATCAGCCCCGCGGGCAACCTCATTGTCACTCATGCCTCCCAATCACTCATCACTCGGCACTCGCACTCAGTAGGTACTTGCGCTCACTGGGGTGTGTACAGACTCCCGAGGAGCTCCTACATCCCAAGCGCTATAAACAAGCCACATCATGGCATAAATCACTCTCAGACACTCGGCTTATCTTATACCATAACATCCTCACAATATTGGCCATCGGCATCGCTCATAACATAACATCCTCACAACATTGGTCCTCGGCCTCACTCAGTCAAACACTCTCAGCATGCCACTTGGGCCATGAATAAAACGGGGTTCTCGACCCAAAATAGTATTACATTTCTAGAAATACTAATATCATCAAATAGGAGTGTCAAAAATTTCACAAGAAAGACTGAGTGTAAAATCATAGTTTCAAAGTAGTGAGACTATCAGTAAAATAGCGCCCAAGGGGTTAAAACAGATCGGCACTAGGCCCTACACATGGCTTATAGCCCAAGTATAACAAAACATAGTAATACTAATAACCATATGCTTTAAAAGCGGTTCCGCAACTCAATAGTTGCCCAAAAAGGAACATTTTTACAATTTTCACATTCGTGCACGCCCCACACTCGTCATCCAATGTGTGCATCACTCCAAATCCGTGAAAGGATGTAAAGTCCGGGGTTTCATACCCTCAGGACAGGATTTAAAGACATTACTTACCTCAAACTAGCCCGAAAGGCTACTCTACAACCCGCTTGCCTCTCGTATCAACTTCCGAGTGCTCCAAATCTACCAAAATCAGATTTTTATCATCCAATTATGCTAAAGGAATGAATTCCAATTGAAAAGTACCAATTTTAGCATAAAACCCGAATTTAGCCAAAACCTGAACCCCCCCCCCCCTGCCTGCGTCTCGATACTCGACAAATTTTATACCAAAATGTTCTTCATCATCTCACGAGTCCGTACATATAAATAACGCTAAAATCGGAGTTCGTTTGACCCCTCAAATCGTCCCCTAAAGTCTCATAATCTCAAGCCCTAACTCCACCTTTTTCTACTGATTTTTCATGAATTAAACATTGATATCAAGGTCTTTAATCACCTATAATCAAGTTAATGAGTCCAGAAAGCTTACCTCGATGGTGAACCAACGTTCCCCTCTTCAAAATCCCTCAAAAACCTCGGAACCCGCACAACAATGGTGGAAAAAAGGTTAAAATTCGCGAAGTCTTCTTTTTATACTTTCTGCCCAGGGATTTCCGCACCTGCGGCCTTATTGGCTCACCTGCGGTCCCATGTGCGCACCTGCGCATATGACTTAAACCCCCTGATTTCCGCACCTGCGATTGCTTCTTCGCACCTGCGCTTCCGCAGGTGCGACCTCCCGTCTACACCTGTGACCTCTTCACGAACAGCCAAATTTCGCACATGCACAAGGTCTTCGCACATGCGGACCTCGCGCATGCGGTCCTCCTTCTGCAGATGCGACCACACCAGCAGTGGTGAACCAGCGGCAGATTTGCTGCATTTTTCTAAGTTAAATTCCCCGTTAACCATCTGAATAAATCCCGAGCCCCTCGAGACCCCAACCAAACATACCAACACATCATATATGGTCATTAAAACTTAGTTGCACTCCCGAAACACTAAAAATAACATTAAACACTAAAATCACATCGGATTCAAGTCTAAGAACTTTGAAATTTCTAAAATCCAGCAGCGATGCCGAAACTATCCAAAAACAACTCTGATTGAGCTAAAATTTTGCAGACATATCCAAAATGACATTGCGAATCTGTTCCAACTTTCGAAATTCCATTCCGGCCCCGATAGCTTATTTTTCACTGCAGACCAGAAATCACCAAAAACTAACTTTCGCCAATTCAAGCCTAATTCTACACCGGACATCACAAAAATATTCTGAAAACACTCCTAAGTCCCAAATCACCTAACGAATCTATCTGAACCATAAAATAGGCATTCCGAGGTCGTTTACCAATAAGTCAACTCTCAATTGACTTTTTCAATTATAAGGCTATTTTTAAAAACTAAATGACTAAACTCTCACTACAACCATTCCGATTCCTAGCCTACCAACTCTAACACATCATAAACAGTATAACCAAGCTATGACAAGGCAAAAGCAGTAATTATAATGCAGGTTCTACGTAACGACCGACCGGGTCGTTATAGTGTCGCCAACTGATTGTCCACACTAGAAGCCATACTTAACACACTTTATTTAGGTGTGTGGTGTAATACCAATGCTCCTTTCCTGGATTTGTCATGTATCTACTGACAACTCCAACTACATAGTCTAAGTCAAGTCTAGTACAAACCATAGCGTACATCAATCTTTCAACTACCGGAGCCTATAGAACTTTGGACATGTACTTCCTTTCTTCATCTATGTTTGGTGATTGGTCGTTTGACAGATTAAGATGGATTCTTAGTGGAGTTCTCCTGGTCTTTGCATCATGAATACTAAACCTGCATAGTACGTTATGTAATACTTTTCTTGAGATAACTTTAAGGTTCCTTCCAACCTGTTTCTGATAATCCTCATACCAAGCATTTGCTTAGCTAGTCCTAACTCTTTCATTTCGAACTCCTCCTCCAGTTGTTGCTTAACATTATTGATCTCATTTATGCTAGATCCTTCAATTAGCATATCATCAATGTACAACAGTAAAATAATATCGAATTCATCAAGATTTTTGATATAACAACAATGGTCCATCTCACATCTCGTGAGCCTATTGTTATGCATGAATCCATCAAATGTATTGTACCATTTTCGGAGAGTTTGTTTCAACCGTACAAACTCTTCTTCAACTTACACACTAGGTTTTCTTTACCAGAAACACGAAAACCTTCAGGATGTTTCATGTAGATATCTTTTTCGAGGTCACCATGTAAGAAAGCAGTTTTAACATTTAGCTAGTCCAAATACAAATTTTATGCAGCTACGATACATAGCACTAGCCTAATAGTAGTTAATTTTACTACAAGAGAGAAGATCTCGGTGTAGTCAATTTTTTCCTTATATTGGAAGCCTTTTACTACTAATCGTGCTTTGTATTTGTTCTTACCATCATGCAATTCTTTGACCCTATACACCCATTTGTTCTGCAATGCCTTCTTTCCTTTTGGTAACTCTGTAAGTATCCATGTGTTATTGTTTTTAAGAGAATTAATCTCTTATTTCATTTCTAGCTTCCACTTATCATAGTTTATCACATGCACTGCTTCAACAAAATTCTATGGTTCTCCAGCATCAATCAAAAATAAATAGTGGAGAGAGAGAGAGAGAGTTAACCTATCTGGATCATTCATGACTCTTTTAGATCTCCTTAATGTAGGTTTAGGAGTAATTGATCCCGAATTTGATTAAGTCATAGCTCCAGATCTGGTTCTCCATTTGATTCTATCTCTGGTTCTAGTTCTCGTTCTAATTTTGATTCTGATCCAGATTCAGTTGCATCTTCAATCTCAGAATCAGTTGTAATCTCTCTAGCCACCTCATTTTCTGAGATTTCTTCCAACTCAACTATTTTAGATGTCTTTCTGGTGGTGTTGATTGATTCTACTCCAAGCTTGTTCTTGTATATCATATTTTTATTGAACGTGATGTTCGTGTGTCTTATGATCTTTCTATTATGATCATCCCAAAATCAATAACTAAAATTATCATCACAATAGCCAATAAGGAAATATCTTGGCTTTAGGATCAAGCTTATCTCTATCATTAGTGTTTACATGCATATAAGCAACACAACAAACGATTTTCAGATGTGAGAGAGTTACTTCCTTTCATGTCCATACATCTTCAGAAATTTCAAAATTCAGCGGTACAAAGGGTCCCATATTTATGAGGTAAGCTGTCATGTGACAACCTCATACCAAAAATACTTCGGCAATTCATAATATATTCTCATACTTCTTGTTGATTCATTTAGGGTTCTGTTAATCCTTTCACCAACGCCATTTTGTTTTGGTGTTCCTGGAACTATCTTGATCATTCTGATCCCATTCTCAAAGTAGAATGCTTTGAACTCTTGACTATCATACTCTTCTCCATCGTCAGACTTCAGGTATTTTAACTTTAGGCTTGTTTAATTTTCACCTTCAGCTTTCCATCTTTTAAAGGTAACAAACACATCAAATTTATTTTTCAGAAAATAAACCCATACCTTTCTCGTGGAATCGTCAATGAAGGTGACATAATATCGTGAGCCTCCCAGAGAAGTAACAGGAGTTGGTCCTTACACATCCGTATGCACTAGTTTCAGCTTCTCTTTCTTAAGCGTCCTTCCCATCTTTGAGAAACTAACTCTCTTTTGTTTCTCGTAAATGCAATATTCGCACAAAACTAATTCAACATGCTTGAGGTTTGGCAACTTTTCTTTGGATTCCAACAACTTCATTCCCTTTTCACTCATATGCTCGAGCATCTGGTGCCACAATGTTGTGTCACGACTAGGGTCGACGAGTGCTATAGTATCTCTCTGTATTGCAGTTGCATATAGTGTTCCTTTCTTGAAGCCTCGTGCCACATCCAAATTTTCCATGATCTGTTATTGAATATTGTTATGTATCCTGCATTGTCTATCTAACGCATGGATATCAGATTTTTCTTGAGGGCAGGAACATGTTGGACATTTTGCAATTTTCATAGGGTCCCTTGTGAACTCTTTGTATGAACTTTATCTTTCCCCACAATATCCAAAGCTTTGTCGTCTGCTATATAAACCTTCCCGAATTTTTCAGTAGTATAATTATACAATAATTATTTTCATGAGGTAGAGTGTAAGGATACACCTGAGTCCAGAATCCAAGATTCGATAAGACTTTCTGCACAACAAATTAGTGCATCACCGACTTGTTCCGCAATTGCATTTGCTGAATTATCATCCTTGTATTGATTGTTCTTCTTCTCCTCCTTCTTCGTTGGCTCTCTACACTAACTACTATATTGACCCTTTTCATCGCAATTCCAATAAGTAATTTCTCTCTGATTCTTGGATTACCCTCTTCTCCTTGACTTTGATATGTCACAACCATGACTTTGTCCTCTTTGGCTGCTTCTCCCATAATTTTGGTATTAAAAGAAGATCCTAGGGAATCACTTGATTCTCTCTGCCGAATATCTCACTTATAACCAAGTCTCTGATATCATCTCATTTGAGTTTGGTACTTCTCGATGAACTTCTAACTACTGCAGTTGTTGTTACAAACCAACTCTTCGATAGAGATGATAGTAGAATCAACGCTCTGACTTCATCATCAAATGTTATATTAACATAACTCAACTGAGTTAATATTACATTGAACTCATTTAAATGTTACGTAACATATCCACCTTCTGCCATCTTCAAGTTGAACAATCGACGCATCAAAAAGACTTTATTTGAAGCAGATGGTTTCTCGTACATATTTGATAATTCCCTCACCATGCATGCATTGTTCTTTTCGTTAATGATGTTGAATGCCACATTTCGTGTTAGCATCAAACGAATCACATCAAGATCTTGGCGATCTAATGGATCCTAATCTGCTTTGGCCATATTCTCTAGTTTTACCCGGGTCAAAGATGAATGTAATTTTTCTGGTACAAATAATCATCTATCTGCATTTTCCATAATCCAAAATCTTTGCCATTGAACTTGTCAATCTTAACCAACCTTTCTTCCGACGTCATTTCTTCACAATTTTTTATGTGAATAATAACCGCGAATAGTACTATGTGTAGAAAAAATATCTCAGCCGTATAGGATAGACAACACTCACTATTGATCAACAATACTTTTACTATTAATAAATAGTATACTATCGTGAATAATGTTAATATTAATGAACAATAATGTCGCACTATTCTTGTGAATAGTACACTGACCAATACCGTACTTTTCTACCAGAAATACATTATATGTGCTCTGATACTAGTTGTTGGGAAGCCTATCAGGCTTATAGAAGGGGGAAAATATTTAAAGCAGAAAAGTAATAAATAGCACAAGATAAGACAAGACAAGATTTATGTGGTTCGGTAGTTTTTGCCTACTCCATTACCACACAGAGAATAGCTTTATTGATATTGAGAGAGAGAGAGAGAAGAATGTGTGTGATGATGATGCGCAAACGAAAAGGAAGGTACTCCTTTGATAGACATCTGAATGACCTGCTGAAGTAATCACTTACGTCATAAGAAAAGAATTCGAAGATGAATTCTTTCCCTAACGTTCTGGTTCATACTACTTTTTCTCCTTTGCAGACAAACATATAATTTGATTTTACTCTTTGTTTATTTTATACTTGTTTTGTCTTTTTTTCTTTGACTTTTCTTTATTTCTTTTACATGTGCGTGGTTTTCTTTCCCACGAGGGATATGAGTAAAAGCATAGGTGGAGGCATGATTTGAAGGTTATGGGTTCAAAGTTCTAATCTTTTTAAGTTACTGGGTTTTAAATTAATAATTTACTCATGTTCAATAGATTTGTTAAGACAAATGGATTGGACCAAAGCGATTGGGTTCGGCCAAACTCGTACTCAATGGACTAGCTCCCCTGAGTAAAAGCTACTGAATTCACGTGAAGCCATAATCGATCCTCTAGATCCACCCTGGTGCCCGGGCCAATATGTTTATGATTGATGTTTCCTAGACCAATATGTTTACGGCGTTTTCGAGATTGATATGATAGGAACATGATCAGGAAGGTACACCTCTGCAGATAGAATAGGGGAATGATTGGTTTAAAATATGTTAGGATGCTATATGGAGTAATAGGATTACGAGGTAGAGTTAATCCCACGTTTAGGAGAAACTTTAATGAAATTCATGTTCATAGGTCAGGCTTGCAAGGAAGATTGTATACTATTATTCTATAAGCCGGCCACAGTCTGCTACTTTAGTAGAGACACTTTTTTGTTCGGTTGTTTATGACAATAGTGTCCGCGCCAGATTGTGCACACATCACACCGAAATTATTTCACCTGGTACCTACTACCTTCCAACAGCATATTATCGGGTTGACTTTGCTCACCAAGTTTTGGCAGATAGAATGAAATCACCGAATTTTCTTTTGCCTCCATTGAAATATGAATCTAAGGCCCCATCGTTCTCCTGGCACTTTATTAATCACTAGGCCACACCATTGGGGCATAATACAGACAATTTCTTAAAATAATTCTCTTAAAACTTAAAAGAAACCAAAAGAGATACAACTTTAAATTTTTCACAAAAGCTTTTATTACAACTAATAAGTTACTAAAGTGACAGACGGTAGGCAATGGATTTATACATCAAAGGGGCTTCCAGCATGAGGAGCATGACTATTATCAGTAAAACAATAAAGCAATGAAAAAGACATACTTAATATTAGTGCAGAAAATGCTAGTTTTCTTTATCAATAGATTATTTCTTTCGTGAGACATTTGAAGTATATGGCAATCCCCTCTCCCCCTACATCCAAGAAAAGGGTATCCAATATAATTCTTCCTTGGCATCATGCCGTGGTTTCAAGAAATGGATAGTCAGTATACCCAACAACAGGA
This sequence comes from Nicotiana undulata, assembly GCA_005239495.1. Taxonomy (NCBI): domain Eukaryota; kingdom Viridiplantae; phylum Streptophyta; class Magnoliopsida; order Solanales; family Solanaceae; genus Nicotiana; species Nicotiana undulata. The sequence continues at coordinate 57,351 of ML249821.1, forward strand.
TCAGATATATAGAATGTATCCCTGTTATACTTGTTGAGAGGTGCATCAAGCTCAAATCGCCTAGGTAAATCTGGATTGGCTAAGAATAGACGTCCATACGCAACAAGATCAGCTCGGTCTTCAACCACAGCTTCGTTTCCATCTCCTCTATCATAACCACCAGCTACCATAAAAGTACCTTTAAATGCCTTCCTCATAGGTGCAAGGCTTTCAGTACATTCAGTTTTCTCTCCATCTGTTTTCATCCTCGGCTCGACCATGTGGCAGTAAGCAATGCCATACTTATTCAAGGATTCAGCCATGTAAAGTCCCAAAGCACTCGGGTTTGAGTCTCCTGATTCCATGTAACTTGCAAATGGGGAAAGCCTTATTCCGACTCTGTCAGCTCCTATCTCATTTACAACTGCTTCAACTATTTCGAGTGCAAATCTACAACGGTTCTCTAAAGACCCTCCATAATGGTCCGTACGATCATTGACTTGGTCTTTCATAAACTGGTCGATTAGATAGCCATGAGCTCCATGGATCTCAACCCCATCAAAGCCTACAAACATAAGCGAAGTTAGCTTGAGGGAGGGTATTAATTTGATGGCAATACTGATGTGACAACACATGGACAGACATTCAAAGCAAGGATTATACATCACAACTAATCAACTCACCATGAACTGTTAGATTTAAAATTTTCGTGAAACGTCTATACCTAAATTTCTTTTCTTGATTCCAAGGAAACCATATGGAGATAACTGAAAAGTGATTCATTCTGGTTATTCACTGAAGAGCATCACTGAAATGCCACTTAGACGGCACGTGTCACGCTATTCACACGCATTATGTTGCAGTCAATACAAATTTTTGCTTGTTTCTCTGTTATATTGCATACAGCCTAAGTTTTAAACCCACTGTTCAGATCCGGCAGTTGCACCAGCTGAAAGATGGGGAAGCACACTCAATATATACACAACGTAAAACGAATATGAGTCCCGAATTTGGAATACAAGTTAACCTCTTCTTACATAGTACATACTAAAAGGTTATCCTATTTTACCATGTTTGCCAAATGGTTGAGATAAACATTATATAAGCAAAAACTTCTTATACAAGAGGCATCATATGAGTCCCGAATTATTCAAATAGTGACACATTCAGCTCGGCTTATGCATATACTTGTAATTCTTGACACGGTATCCATTTTACCACTTGCTGACTTTGTTTCTTTTGTCGTCTTTTCTTTCAAGATACTATTCATCTTACATATATAGCAAAATATGTAACAATGATTTTCTAGTCTAGAATTTCAGACTGAAGCAGCTTTCCTTTAAAGCAGGAAACTTGACAAGAAAGTCTTACCAGCTTCAATGGCATTTCTAGCAGCAAGGCGAAAATCATTAACAATCTGAGGAATTTCATCTGTCATCAGACGCCGTGGTGGTGTAAATTGTGCAACATCCACACCATTGGCACGAATTTGAGGTGTTAATGGCTTGTCTGTGCAGGAGATAGGAGCCTGTCCATTGGGCTGAAAATCTGACAGAAGGAGTCAAGTTAAGAAGCACAGAAGTTTACATTTAGTGAGATAGTTATCTCAAAGCGTCAAAAGATGATTTGATAAAATAATTAAAATTATGGTAGCAAAGTCAGTTACCTATTGGAAAACTCTCCCTACATGCCAAGTTTGGCAAAAGAAGATTCCTCCTTTGGCATGGACTGCATTAACAATTGGTTTCCAAGCCTCAACTTGCTCCTTTGTCCATATACCAGGTGTTTGTGGATACCTATAATCAATAAGCATATAGCAGTTATTTAGAAAGAGGTAAAAAACTGCAACAATAAACATAGAAAATTGTGGGAACTAAGGTTACCCTTGGGCAGTGTTAGAAATTACTGTGGCTTCTGCTATTAGAAGACCCCCTTTTGTTGTTCTTTGAGAGTAATAAAGGATAGCATGTGGCTGAGGAACATTGCCATAAGATCTATGTGTAACGACCCAGCAGGTCGTTTTGTGTGTTGGGACTCCGTTCCCGTGAATGACTCTTTCCA